>ML788131.1:499638-515948 GCA_009831015.1 Picea engelmannii | reverse complement strand
TTCTTGAACTCCATTAATCACATGTTGAAAAGTTGGATTTGGTGGAAGTCATTGTTGTCCAAAGGTTTCAACACTACATTTTGCTTCGCACTACCACAATCATTGTCGACTTGAACCCCATATACCACATCTTGACTTGTCAAGTACTTGGGGGAAATTATTCCAAATGAATCATCATTCTCCAAGAATTCAATCTCGAGATCACCAAATCCAAAGCAAAGAAATAATTGGTTTTTGTTGAATTGATATGTGATCTTCCCCATATCGATGAGGACACTAAGCCCAGTGATTTCCTTTCAGATGAGTCATTGTTCCTTATCAATATGTCTGACCTGTGGTATGGATACATTCTTTTATATCTCCAGACCCAACGATTCCAGTTAGGTATTTCATGTGATGAACAACATCACATTAGAAACCATTCAAAGTACTACCTTATCATTGGCGACACTTTCTATCTCTGAGGTATTGTTATTGTTCTACGATGTTTCTTAACCCATGAAGAAGTTGAGCGAGTTCTAAATGAATGTCACCTTGGATCTTGTGGTGGTCATCTTTCTGGGATGGCTACAACCCCCAAAATGGTACGTTTCAATTATCTTTGGCCTTCCATATTCAAAGACTTTATTGAGTCCATTAAAAAATTCCCACCCTGTCAAATCTTTCAGAAGAAATCACATACCCACCCAAATCCACTCCATTAAATTGTCTCCATCAGCCCCTTTTCCAAATGTTGTATTTATTTCATGCAATGTAAGCCTACCTCATCTGAGGGGCATGGTTATATTATCATCGCAGTCAATTATTTCACTAAATGGGCTAAGGCTATGCCTACATTTCTTAACGATGGTCGAAATGCAACAATTTTCTTGTTCAATCACATCATCTCTCACTTCGGAGTCCCACAAGGTATTGTAACTAATCATGGATCCCATTTCCAAAACTAGATGGTGGGTGAATTGCGCACCAAGTTGGTTTTTCATCATGAAAACTCATCCCCTTACTATCCTCAGGTAAATGGACAATTTGAAGCCATCAACAAAGTCCTGAATACCATGCTTCAATGCATGGTGGGGGTGAACAAAACCTCTTGGAATTTTCAACTCTTCTCAGCAGTCTGGTCCTATCGAAATTTTGTTAAAAATTCCACTAGATTCACACCCTTCTAGTTGGTATATGGGTTGGAAGCGGTGTTTCCAATTGAATGCAATATTCCATCCATGAAACTAACCATAGAGATCCTACCCCACACTTCTGCCGAAGAAGAACTATTTTTAGATATAATGAATTTGTATGAGACTCGTCATGATGCTACTCTCATCAATGATTCATATAAAAAATGCATCAAGACCTAATATGATAAAACTGTTCGACCTCACATATTTGTAGAAGGAGATCTGGTCCTAGTCTATGACCAATATCACGACAAACTTGGTGCATGTAAGTTAGAACCTATGTGGAATGGACCATACATAATAAATCATGTTCTATAGAGAGGTGCCTATGAGTAAGTGTATTACAATGGATTATCCTGAAATGGGTTTTACCTAAAAAAGTACTATGCATAGAATATCTCACATGTGTGCTTTGTAAATTATTGTACCATATGTTTTTGGTTTGGTGTGTCTTTACTTTTGCATGCATGAGTTTTTCCCCATCTTTAGTTTCTTATACTTTTCTTTATGATTGAATGCGCAAATGTCATCATCCTTTCCTATCTATTTCAGATTTTTGGATGGCACTAGTCGACATACCCAAAACCTACCTTTTGTGGCTTGGATCATCTACAAATCTAGAAATTTAGTGAGTTCAGGAGGAATTTTCCTCGGATATGCAACCAATAACATTGCAGAATATCATGCCATAATTGGAATTTTAACCGAAGCTTATTCTTTAGGTATATCTCAATTGATTATAAACCTTGACTCTCAACTTGTGGTCCGTCAACTTAACTGTGTTTATACTATTTGTAATCCAATTTTTTTATGTCTCTATCTAATATTTCACCATCTCGATAGATCTTTTGACTTCATAGAATATAGACATATATCGAGAGAAATTAATACGATTATAGATTTGTTAGAAAATTATATGTTGGATTCACATTACACATAGATAAGCATTCCGAACATAAAGCATATAAATAAAAAAACATCACATCATTTAAAAACATAAGTAGCCATGGAAAAATCATATATATATGTCTTTATATAAAGAAACAAAAGTGTGTCAAAATACATCATCCAAAAAACTACATAAAAGGGAAACAATGTGGGCCATTAGGCCCATAAAATCGTCATAAAAGACTATTATGACATGAGACTCTAGTCGTCCTCCTGCACTACATTGTTCTCAAGATAACACATAACCTCTCTGGCCACACATCAAAACAAGTGACTGAGGCCTTCCAACACTCCAACTGTGTGCCTCTGAAGGTGCAAAGGTACATTCCATATCCTCATAGAGAGGATACCCATGGTCAATCCACAAAGGTTCCTCTCTACATCATGAAGTCCTCTTACTCTGACACCGACCTCTACTGCTATCTGAAAATCACCACAGCATCTTAATGTTGACATCCCTGCCATATGTGACACACCTTTGTCTGCATGATGGAAAAAAATGATTTAGATTCCTCATTGTACAACAAATATATATATATATATATATATATATATATATATATATATATATATATATATAAACAAAAACCATTGTTGCAAGGTCATTATCTTTCGTGTTTTACCTGATGCATCCCACTATGCCCCTTTACCCTAAAATCATTTACCCTAAAATCAACCCCAGCATAAGGGTAATCATATATCACCATGATCTTCATTTACCCTAAAATCAACCCCAGCATAAGGGTAATCATATATCACCATGATCTGCCTTCTCCACCATGTGAAGAATTCAGCAGTAAAATGAAAGTTTGAGGGCTCATTCCCCAACTGAGGTGAGAGGATCGTCCATCTCTCCATATGGGGCTCAAATGCAGGGCACACTATCAATTCAACCTATGGTTTCATCTATGGTACTCTCTCCAAAAATAAATACACCAGGAAAGATTGATATCCGAACTCGTTCTTCCTACCCGTTTTGCACTTAGAAATTAGATCTTTGACATTTCTTAGAAACCATATGCACCAATTAAAGATCCTGGGTTCAAGACACTGAATAGCGCACACTATCTACAATTTGGAAGAAATATGGGGAATAGTGCTTCTCACTAGTTTAGTGATGGTAAAAAGGATAGATCGAAGAGGAATATCCCTCACGTATTTAATAAAAATTCTTCCCCCTTCGTTTTGCGATCCCAACACACAATAATGAGAAATTTATGCATCTATTGGCCATGTCATGGACCGGTGTCCAGATAAGATGATGGGTGCTCCCCTCATCAAGAGCCCCATTATGAAGTACACATCCTCTATATTGATCTCAATAATATGATATTCCACTCTAAATTCTTTCTCATCACTATCCCATAGTCCAATCTCAAGCCAAAGGACTTTCTTCTGCATGTTTTGTAGCCTGAAATATTTCAACAATCTGCAGTTTCAAAGAGCTTCCCTTGCTTGAGGGTATTGAAAATCATCCATATCATCAAACTCATGCTCTCTTTCTTTCCATTCAATCATTTTTTCCAATGAAAACTTGCAAACCAACAAGAAAACCCATTAGCCAATTTTTCAAAGAGGAAAAAAGTTTTTTCATGGGAAAAAATTAAATTTTGCGCCCAACGTGCCCCTGAAGACTAAATCAGTTCTCTAGCATGCCCTCAAAGGGGACATGAGGGTGATTAAATATAAAATCGTGCCCCCCCCCCCCTCCGATCACCTAGGGGAGAACTAATTTAGTTTGACACTATGGGGATTCCTAAAGGACCAAAACTCATGAAATAAGCACTGAAATTAAAAAAGAAAGCATTCAAAATGATGGGGAAGATCAGATCACCAACCTGGTCCTGACGAAACTAAAAATTATCACATGTAGCTCCCACAATCGATGCCAGAAGAATTTCTCTAAAAGAGGGAAAACTAAAGAGAAAAGGGAAAATTGCAAAGTGAAAGGTGAAAATGAACTGGTTTTTACCCTAATTGATGTTTTACCATTTCTAAATTAAAGTCATTTAACCCCTTTTTACATTAGTAATGTTCATTTTTTGAGTTTTTCCAATTATCGTCAATTTTAAAAGGAATTGCTAACGTTTTTTTCCCACAATGATTTGTTTATGCAAATATATAAAGAGCAGAATTTGTTGATGACCTTATAAATCTATCGAGCATAATTCGTCACACTTCAAGATCGTTAAAATATGAAGAGTTGTCTGTTAGACGGTAGTTAAACCCTATTTCAGTCCCAGTAGACTAACTACGAAAAAGGAATGCTCTAGTCAATCTCATCTAGAAGAGTTCTCCATCATATTATTTTAACTTTTTCAGACCTCACAGACTAAAATTACGAAAAAGGACAACCCTAGAGTTTTCTTTAAGTTATTTTCAAACTCCCTAAACATGAAAAATAACAAAGTTTTCCTTCTCTGGACTTGAATAAATACACATTGAAGGGCCTATCTGGGAACAAACCTTTACTTCTTCCAGTTCATTAAATAAAGGAAGAGGAGCCTACCGAAGGTGAGTTATATCGAGCACGTGTTACCCTCCTCGAGCTTGTTAAAAAAAAGAGGTACTCATCTATTTGGATGGGAGGAGAATTGAAGGAAGTGGGTCAAGTTTCTTGATATCTTTTAAGGAAGCTCTTATGGTTGCCCTTGAACATGATACTTATTTTCACCTCACCATACACTTGGATAATCCATTTTCCTCTGCAACGAACCAATCCTATGAGTCTTTCTACTCCTTTGGCCCATACAAAGAATGACATAGCAGTTGTTGCATTATGTTTTGGTCCATTTTGAGTCTATGTTTCTAAGTCTTATGTCATGGATTAGTGGTCAAGGGAATTTTTCGCCTCAAAGTCATCCATCCACAATATTACTAGTTCCTGTATCCATGTCAGTCCATTTTTTATCACTTTCTTGTGACAAATTTCATGTCAATTGATGGGGGATACATCAATGCCCTCCATTGACGAGTCTTTTCCTATTGAATTCAACAAATTATCTTTGAAATAGACTTAGTAACACATCGATACCTTGGGACATGCATGCCTCAATGGCATGCCTCCTCGCATTTGGCAGTGGGTATACATCAATGACCCCTGACCGATTGATTCCACGAATGTTTGACTTCAGATCATTATTCACATTCGTTGGATTGTACTTAAAGTACCTTAAGAGTCATTGACATGAATGGTGATTTATCTCGTGCTTGTTAATGGTATACCTCAATGACTGATACTCAAGTGGTTTATTCCATGTTTGACATCAATTCATCTGTTCACATGGAAATAATCGTACAGTTATAGGATCGAGACGAAGAACCTGTGTTGAGTATTCATCTGCATATACACTTTACCCAGGTTGTGATGGAGATCAGTCAAATGATATATATGTTGTAACATAGATCCACTTTGTATTAGTCTGTGGCTATTTTCTTATAACATCATAGCTCCACTGTGTATTCTTTCATGGCTACAATCAAGTCGATTCATAGAGGGGTGGATCCACATTGTATATTTGGTGGTCGTCTCCTTAGTAAATATCATCATGGATCCATAGTGTATTTGTTGGCGGTCGTGCTTTTTGTCACTTGTATTCTTAGCATAGGTATTCCTTCCTCTAGGATGGAACATATATTAATGTTGTTTGATGGTTGTCTACAACTTCTACCAGGTTCTCCAACTCCATACCCTTTATTCAAAGAATATACAAAGTGTTTCAACCATCAACATTCCTCTTATGGATTCACACTTTGGGGGGAAATCTATTACACATCAAAATTCCTCACTTCTACATTTTCGCGAGTTTCACACTTTCATTGTCGCAAGTGTCTTAAGTGTCACACTTTCATTTTTGCAAGTGTTTTAAGTGTTGCATTCACTTTTCCTAAGTGTTGCATATCGAGGGACACCATAAAAACACTTGATACAACCCATGAAACATTTTAGAAGAAGAAGCCCCATCATCTGACAGTTGGAGAAAGATTTTTACCCAGGGAATTACTCATCTTTTTGACATTTTGGAAGAAAAGAGCTCCCCTTCTCATATATAGTTAGCTCTAGTGCTCCTTGACCATCTTAAGGGGGTGCTACAATACTTTTTTGTCCACTTCAAGGGAGTGTTGTCTTGGTTGAGGGAATCTTGGATGAAATCCCACTTTTTATCACAACTAATGGAGCCATATCCTCAGCCAATTCCAAAAATACTCAAGGTGGTTGAGCCTCTCAAATATTATAAATAGAGGCATTTCCATGGTGAAATGAAGGATAAATCAACAAAGCATTGTTATTTTGATTATGGATCTTTTGAGCAAGGGTTGGACGAGGAGCACTTGGAGAGGTTGTTGCAACATCATCTGAAGATTGTAAGTTGTCCCTTCCAATTTCTCATTAATATACTTGGCTATTTCCTTCAAGTGTATGTTTACATGTGCTTGCCTATGGTCTTCTTAATTTTCATAGTTAAATTGATTTTGTCTAATCCATTAGAGTAGGAGATATTTGTTTGTTTCTTGTTTTCCATTGCAGGTACTGATTTACATTGAGATACAGATTGAGCTCGGGTATTGGAGTGGCTTGGACAAATTTCATAAACGAGGTACATCATACTTCCCCCTCCTCTCTTTTTCAATGGACAAAATGAATTTATAGGAATGCTAGTGTCCAAATGTAATTTTGTGTCTTGGTATAGGGGTCTGTAATCCAAGGGAATGTTCACATGTCTGTAGGGAAATATTTTCGTAACAATGTCACGGTACTATATATATATATATATATATATATATATATATGAATTACCCACAACTTCCTTGACATGAGAATGAAAAGGAAACTTAAGCTATGTATATATCCAGTTCGATACATGAAGGTAATGGTTGCAGATGACAAAAAAATTGAGAGTGTAGGAAAGTTCCATAAAGTGAAACCCCAAATAAAAGACTTTAATTTGGAATCAAAACTCCACAGCATACCTCTAGGAGCCCAGTGGCTACAAACATTGGGTACTTATTCGGCCAATCATCAAAAACATTTTATTAAATTCAAGTGGTAAGGGAAAAGGTATAAGCTACATTGTTTCCAAACCCCCAAACACAAGTTGTGTCATCCCAAAAGACGGAAACGATTATTCTAAAATGGGAAACCAACTACATGATCCAATTCCACCAAATGGATATACAATATTCAAAACAATATGAATCTAGAGTAGAAGAAGTTTAAGAAATACTTCAAAAACACGAAAAGGTATTTCCATATCTTCCCATGGAGTTACCGCTAGAGAGGAGGATTCAACATATAGTTGAAGTTAATCCAAGATCAATACTAGGCAAGGTTAGAAATTATAGATACCCCCATCATCATGAGACATAAATAGAAAGGTTAGTCCAAGATCTATTGAATTGTGGTGTTATTACAAAGAGCAGAATCCCATATGTAGCTCCAATAGTGAGAAATAAAGACAAATATTTTAGGTTGTGCATAGACTATCGAGGATTAAAAAAATAACAATAAAAAATAAGTTTCCCATTCCATTTATGGAAAAAATGTTGGATGACCTTCACGGCGCCAAATACTTTTCAAAACTTGAATTAAGATCAGGCTATTACCATATCAGAGTAAGACTAGAAGATGTGGCTAAGACAATGTTTCAAACTCATGAAGGACAATACAAATTTAAAGTGATTCCTTTTGGGTTGACAAATGCCCTAGTTACCTTCCAGGAAACGATGAACGAATTATTCCATCCATACTTAAGGGAATTTGTGCTAGTCTTCTTTGACAACATCCTTATTATAGTAAGACATGGAAAAAACATTTGAAGAACTTAAAACAAGTACTCTCTCTCTTTGAGGAAAACCAATTCTATGCAAAAATGTCAAAGTGTACATTTCAAAAAGACAAAGTGGAGTATCTTGGTCACATTATATCAAAAGAAGAGGTCAAGGTATACCCAAACAAAATCAAGTAAATCACCGAATGGCGGAAGCCAACAAATGTATCTAAGCTAAGAAAATTTCTAGGATTGACTGGATACTATCGTCTATTCATAAAAACTATGCTCATATAACTAATCCACTAACAAAACTTCTAAAGAAAAATTTATTTCATTGGAGTGAAGACACAAGAAGATATTTTGAAGCTATGAAGAAAATATTGTCCTCAACTCCAGTATTAGCAACACCTAATTTTACAAAACCCTTTGTAATTGAATGTGATTCCTCGAGTTTTGGAATAAGAGAAGTGTTGATGCAAGAAGGACACCCAATGACGTTTGAGAGTAGGAAACTAAACAAAAGACAGTGACTACAATTTGCATACAAAAAGGAAATGCTTTCCATCATTCATGCATTAGTAAAATAGTGAGAATATCTTCTAGGAAGCAAGTTCTTAATATGTATAGATAATAATAGTCTTCAATATCTACTACAACAAAAAACAACGGCAATCGAACAACAAAAATGGATAAATAAAATTGTCACGTTTGATATGGAAATCATACATAAAAAAAAGGAAGGATAATATAGTGGTTGATGTACACGACTCCCCTGAAGAAGTCCATGTAGGTTTTTTCAAAACCTACTATAATGCATGAAAATCATCGTTTTGAAGGGGATGAATAAGGATATTCATAATTATGTAGCATAATCTGCCAAAGAAACAAAGTGAAAGTGTTATGAACCCTAGATTACTCCATCCTTTACACATCCCTAATTAGAAATGGGAAGAAATTTCAATGGATTTCATTGAAGGATTACCCCGTTTAGAAGGGAAACATAAAATCTGTGTAGTAGTTGACCGACTTACAAAGTATGCACATTTAATGGGTGTAAAGAGAATAGATTCTGCAAAACAAACAACTGAAGTTTTTTGTAAAAACGTCTACAAATTACATAGGTTTCCCAAGGTTATTGATAGTGATAGAGATGCCAATTTTAAAGGAAGTTTTTGGAAATAATTGGGTAGACAAGTTCAAACATCTCTTTATATGATCTCAACTTACCATCCTTGAATAGACGGTCAAACAAAAATTGTCAATAAATGTTTGGAAACCTACCTTCATTTTTTCATAACCGACAAGAAAAATAAGTGGTTTCAATGGTTTCACCTTGATAAGTGGTGGTATAATTCCACATATCACACATCTTCCAAGATGATTCCATTTCAATGTTTATATGGATATGAACCCCCAAAATGGAAGGATCTAGCCATATGTGAAATCAAAGTTCCAACGGGTAAAGATCAATTGGAGGAAGAACAAAAGGTTGTTTAATTACTCAAAGAAAAATTAATAGTTGCAAGAAATCATACGAAGCAATAATATGATCAACACATGACTAAAAGAGAACTTGAAGTGGGTGAATGAGTTTTTGTAAGACTCCAACCTTATAAACAATTATCTCTTAAGTAGCAAAGAAAAAATAAATTGGCTCCAAGGTTTTATATACCATATCAGATTAACAAGAAATTTAGTCAAGTAGCTTATGGGATAGAATCACCTGACACAAGTCGTATCCATAAATTCTTCCATGTGCCATGCCTTAAAAGAGTATTGAGGAAACATCATAAGGCATAAGCTATGCTTCCTATAATGGACGATGAAGAAAAAAATATTTTAGAGCTAGAAGTTGTTATTTCCACGAGAGAGAAAAAACTATGTTCTTGAATAATCAAGGAATATCTTATTAAATGGAAGAATCTTTCAGAAGAAGATGTAGTTTGGGAGTCAATGCATTTTTGACAGTTACATTCTTCATTAACTTTTCTTTAAGGAAAAAGAAGTTTTAAGGGAATGGAAATGTTATATACATATTTAAGTTAGAATAAGAACAAATCGTAAATAAATGACTCGTGATTATTAAATGAAGTCACTATTCAAAAACTCACAACTCTTATTCATTTCCCATGTAATATATAACCGTGGGACTTTTGTAAAAATACATACCATCATCAAATATATTTTAAACATATTATGTACACAATTTTTGCATTCTTGTGATTATCGGGCTTTGTTCTCCCAACAAACTCTCTCATCTTGGTCTAAGGTATCCCATCAAGGTAGTGGATAGATACCAGGATATATAGAACTAACCCCTAGAATAAAGGTGTTGATGTTGATAAGGGAATTTCCACCGGAGCCTAATGATGAAGGATTATCTATAAGCCTGGTATCCAAAGAAAAACATATGACGTCATAGCTCTGGAATTAATTACTGAATCTGGAACATGCAGGGGAATTCTTGAAGGGAAACCCCCTCACGTGGTCTAAAACATCTCACACGTGTCTGGGATAATGGCATGAGTAACTAAAGCACTGAATTTTCAAGTATATGAGTCTCAAGCATGCAAGGAAGAGTTGAATTCAAGAATGTAAGAAACAAAAAAGGTACCAATGGTAATGAAGAATCCAAAGGAATAAATCCTCTAATCCTAGCCCCTAGAATAAAAGTGTTGGATCCAATGGGGGGAGACCCATAGGAAACAAGTAAAAAGAAACTTCTTGGGACCAACATAAGGTGACAATAATAATGTAATAGACATATACTAACACCAAGGATGAATGGATGGAAGGAAAATAGAGTTGGACTCAATACTTCCCTTGTTTAGAGAAAAGATGCAGGGATGACCTGGTAGCAAATGAAGACATTCCAAATGGAATGGTGGATGAATGGGCATAATCTTTGTCAAGAGAATCAGTGAGAAAACTGGAGGTTGATAGATAGGAAATACGTGATGGAAATGAATCATGGATTTGTTTACAAACTACAATAGGAAACAATGTGGAACTGAAGAGACTCCATGGGACACAAGGGTTACTCATCTTTGATGCTCTGAACAAGGGAAACATAAGAATGTTTCAAAAGTGTGAACCGATTAAATGGGAAAGACAAGGCCTCCCTAATAATGATAAAGGTGTTGGCAGGTGGAATATGAAATATTTGTAATGTCCAGAAGGAGGATAGAACAAGTCCAACTAATGTGGCTAGACACATAGTGTCCAGTTGTAATCCTTGTGGAGGAAACCAACTAGAAAGGGGAAGGTGTCTCCTGAGGATTCCAATGGGGCCAGTCAGGATAAAAAGATAAGGTTTGTAAGATTGTAATTTCAAATCGAAAAAATCTCACCATTGGACTAAGGGAGATAATACCCAATTGGAATCTCGTGGGGGATACCAACCAACAAGTGGGAAAATCCTCCTAATAATTCCAATGGGGATAATTAGGAAGACAAGGTAAGATTTGTAAGATATGAGTGTATGGTAGAAAAAATCAAACCAGTTTACTAGGAGACACACTATCCAAGTGGAATCTTGGTGAGAGATACCAACTGGAAAAAAAAACTTCTCCTAATAATTCTAGTCAGGCTAGTCAAGAGAAGTAGATAAGAGTTGTAATATCCCAGATGTGGATAGAACAAAATATACCAATTCCCAATTGGAATCCTAGTGTGGGGAACCAATATTTGATGACATAACCTTCCTTATAGTGCCAATGGAGCTAACTAGGAGGAGTAATTAGTTGAATTCCCTAACTAGGGATGTGGTTGGTATGCAGGAAGCATGCCCCCAAATAGGGTAGAGACATGGGGGCATTGGATGATGAAGTGAAGGGCTCATGAAAATTGAAAATCCAACCAATACTAACTAAAAAGTGGGAGTCCAAAAGGGATGGTTGTCAACATGATGAGAAGGACTGTATGTGGCTCAACTTTGATATGGATACCAACTAGAATTATGTTCCCTAAGGGGGAATAATAACATGGACATCAAAATGCAATTGGGGTTAATATTCTAGGGTTCCTATGGGAGGAAGGCTCTATCACTAGGTAGATGGAAAATGCATAAGATGGAGGGTTGATCCATATACCTAGGTGAGGGGGGTCCTACATGGAAGTTCTGGGAATGATAAGGAAATGGAACAAGCAGAAGGGGAACAAACTATGCTAAATGTCAAGGAAATCAAGGCCTGGTGTAGACCCATATGCATGAATAAAAGTGATTATCCATGGGGATCCTTTATCAATAGCTAGCGACAAAAAAATAAAATGGTGCTTAAGTGGTGTGACCAATTGAAGAAGAATTCAATAGACAGGTATCGTTTATGACTCTTCATGGAAAAATGGCTTTTGGGTGAAGTGTCAAATATAAAAAAACTAAAAGTACCCTTTTTAATATCTCAAAAAAATGAACCAATGATGCAAATGGTGTGTCAATCGCAGTGCGTATGAGCTCATTGCAACAAAATTAAAATCGGGATTTTTCTATAAAAGTGGTTTCCCTCCAATTTTCTAATTCATTGTTACTAATGATGGAGGCTAAACGTGGAGAAGAGGAGAAGGAATTAAATTATGTTGATATTGCAATCGATCATCGAAAATTGGGGGTGTCATTGTCAAGTTGGTGGTATAACTGTACTCTTCAATTTTTATGGATTACATTTCTAGAATAATGGTTGTTTTTTGAGTTCTAGTACCTTGTCAAAATTTATAGGTCCAACACACTTATTTGGGAAATAAGTGCATTGGCCAACACACTTATTAGGGAAATAAGTGTGTTGGCCAATGCATAAAATTCCCATGATATGTGCGCTATCAAATGCACTTATAGGGGGTAAAAGGTGTATTGTTCAACTTTGGGCCGGAGGTCCCAAAAGTTGTAGAAAGGTCCTAGATGGAAGGGTGGGTAGGTAGGGCACCCCTCCATTATTTGGTTCTATTGTAAAAAATTGAGTATTTTCCCTTGATTTCTTGTGCTCATTTTTTTTCACATGGTATTGTATCTACCCTTGGTTTTCTACATGGTTAAAGAAGGGCGCCTCTCTTATATAAAGAAGGTGTTTCCCTCATTTATAATTGGAATTTGGAGAACAAAAGATACATCTTGAATCATTTCTACTTGTGTTATTGGTTTCAACATATTATTTATTGGGTGAATTCTTGTGAGTGATATGGCAACAGGTTTTTATTTGTAACAGGTGAAGATGGATTGAGAAAGCTAGCAAGGAGCCACAAGAGGAGAAAAGTGCTATAGTGGAGGAGCTTCATAAGGTAAAGATTGTCCTTATAGTATTTAGTTTTCTACATTTAGACTAGAGAGTATTGATTTTAGAAAACCTTCATTTTCTTTCCAACTCCTACCTTAGGATAGTGCAGAGGTTGTTGAGATATGCCAACCAATTTCCCATGATTTTTTGGATTGTGGCAGATTTAGTGACTCCTTAAAATAAGTTTTTTGTTGAAACAAATCACCTAATTTATCGATCCACATTAATGTAATCAATTTTATAAACTGTTTGAGAGCTGCTATAAATACATGTATGCCCATAGAGGTAAATAGTCTTGAGAAGGTTAAGTGTGAGTGTAATCATGATCTGGATGATGTAATATCTCCCTTGAACGATAATAAACCGAATATCATTGTCATGTAGATGTTTCCGTGTATAGGGTTTTACCATGTAAAAATTGTTGTGGTCAATTTGTGTGATTGAATCTTGTTAAATATTTGCAATTTGAATATATATGTGTTTTTATGCTTTTGCTACAACAAGTGGTATCAAAGTAGGTGCAACGAGTGCACCAGGCAAGCTAAGAAGATTCCTACCAGATCCGAGAAGAGAAATGTGATTCGAGAGCTAGAAGATGAGTTCGTTGCACAAGGAGCATCTTTTCGTTGAGAAGAGAAATATGATTTAGGAGCATCCCTGGGAACGAGACATGTCATGTGCATGGAGGAGGGAGCATCCAAGACACTTTGTAGATCATTGTGGGGGAGCATGCTCCAATTAACACACTTTTTGGGTTTGGGGGAGCGTTGTGGTATGCATGGAATGATATAGCATGGTATGCATGAGGTATACAAAAGATCAATTTTATAAATGAACGGAGGATATTTTCTTGTTTAATATATTTGTTAAAGGGAATTAAATGAAGTGAGGTGGATGTATATGAGGTAGACGTATATGTGGACATTTATTTTATAAAAAAGGGGATTCAAGATATATATTAAATATTTTATGTCTTGAATTTTATTAGTCCCTGCCAAAGGCTTGGGACTATAGCAATGAGTTTGCCATTGACTTTATATTAGTTTATTGTTGACTTTAAATTTATGTGCTACATTCAATGTGTAACATAGGAAATCAGTATATATATTTTTTTAAATAATAAAAAAACATATTTTGCTAAAATTTTATTGGCTAATATCTTTGATGTGTTATTGCAGGCTTCACGTCATTCAATGTATAAAATTAATTACACAATTAATGGATTTGCAATTTGAAAAGGATGTTGGGTGCATTTATTGACAAAGTTGTTAGATGCATAATTTATGATTGGGTTGAAGCCTGGTTGCCTTCTCGTTTTTCCATGTTTAACATTAACTCCATAAGTAATTTGTACCACCTTACTTTCCATGTTTAACATCAATTCCACAAGTAATACCACCTTAACGAGTATTGAGGCCCGTGCCCACACCAAAGTACCCTTCTTCGCCTACATATGTGGTGTAAAATCATGGCATACGGGTCGGGTCATTGTCACCGACATTTACTCATCTTCAGTAAACTTCATATCATTTTTGTTTCTTAATCCTTTTGGCACGTGTTCAATTTAAAATTATCAAAATTTGACAATTAATGTAATAAAAATGCAAGAGGAATATTTATTAATTATTTAAGTAATAAATTTCTATATCATTCTTGAGACTATATAAAACAAGGGTTGCATGGCAACCCAGTCCCTGCCAAGTAGAAATGGAAAAATACCTGAAAATTAAATTACGATAATAATAAATAGTTTTATTTGTATATAAATTAATAATAAATATATCAAATTAATTCATATAATAATGTTTATATTTTATTTAATAAAAAGTATTAAATTAATTCATACACTTAAAACGCTAAAATACCTGGAAATTAAATTACGATAATGATAAATAGTTTTATTTATATATAAATTAATAATAAATATATCAAATTAATTAATATAATGATGTTTATATTTTAATTAATAAAAAGTATTAAATTAATTCATATACTTAAAACAAACCTAAAAGTTAAGGGTTTAAAAAAATTGCAAAATAAAAATAATTAATTATCAAAAAAAATTTGTAAAAAACATTGCAAATTGCAAACTATAGGTATAGGTAGTCACAATAAAGTAAGACTGTGGCCAACAATTATTCATCTCCAATTCCAAATCTACTTGACAGGGACTGGGCTGCCATGCAACCCTTGTTTTTATATAGTCTCACTTTGAATTAAAAGTTTGTACCTCCACATTTTATTTTATTTTTTTAAAAAGAAGCTTAATATTTATAAGGATGATCCAGGTGGATATCGATGGCCACCCACCTTTTCCAAATGGCTCAAAATGACTTTCTGACAATTTTGGCAATTTACTATTTTTAGCAGTTTTTTTGGGTATGTTGCTCTCGCAAAATAACATCTACGATGTTATTTTGTCTCGAGCATTGTAGGCCTCGGATAGATATTTCCAACGAGCTATCACACGCCTAAAACGRAGATCGTATGCAAAAGTTACGACCCTGGGAAGTTGATGTACTCACTTACCCAAACGGGGCCCACATGACTTTTGGCGCTTCATCTCCTAGGGTTAGGTTTTTGGATGTCTAGGACTTTTGGCATTCTCGTTTATTGTAAAAAGGCCTTCAGAGCCTCATTGTAATCATCTTCTTGCGAATGTGAGTAGCCGTCACATCTCTTCTCAGAGATAAACTGCCACCATTCTAGCGAGTCTTCCACTCTGTATTTTTACAGTCTCTGTACATTTCTTTCATTAATAGAAATCGTGTATTATTGTATATCTGTGTTTATGGTTGCATATCTGATACATTTCTGTTATATTATTGAATATCTGTGATATCTTTGTGCATTTCTTTATTATATCTCCGCTCTCATTTCGTGCCGAAAATTATCCGGATCAGTGGTATCAGAGCAGGCTGCTCTTGACTGTTTTTTTCAGTGCATGTCCCCAACGAGGTCCGAGTATAGAAAGTTGGGTCTCGAGCTTGTCTCTCTTGAAGACAATCGCTCTCGCACACCCAAGAAACCCTCAATGGCAGAAGAAAAGAAAATCGACGGAGCAGACGATCCTATCAATATGTTGCTTGAGCAAGCTCTCACGCGACAAAGGGACAAAATGATGGAGAATTTTGCCCACATCCTTCAAC
>ML788131.1:486633-499588 GCA_009831015.1 Picea engelmannii | reverse complement strand
AAAAGATCACCTTCGCACTCCTTAAAGCTCTCCCTCATGTCAAACATTGGTGGGAAACTTACTGGGAGAAAAGTTCCACAGAGGAGTCTGGAATATATGGGGCCGATCCCACTTGGGATTTTTTTGTAGATGCGGTAAAGGAACAATATTACCCTATTGGAAACTATGAGGACCAGTACATGAGATGGACCACACTGCGGCAAGAGAAGGGCCAAGCAGTTCCGGAGTTCACCAATACCTTCAATACCTTGCGCAGCAAGATGGGTATCAAAGACTCCGAACGACATTTGGTTCTGAAATACCGTGGGGCTCTACACAGATACATCGAAACTGAAATGGATTTTCTAGACATCTCATCACTCGGTGTTGCCTATCGATATGTTGTTAAAATCGAGCAGAAATTTAAGCACCAGAACAAACGGGATTCTGTTTCTGCAAATCCACAACAACCAAAGTATGACAAAGACACCCCTAACAAACAGTCTCCCGAAAAGCCACATGAAAAGAAAGGTCACGGGAAGACAAAGAAGGACACTGGAAAATGGTGCGATTTCCACAAAAGCCCCTAGCACAACACTGATAAAAATAAAAATAATTAATTATCAAAAAAAAAATTGTAAAAAACATTACAAATTGCAAACTATAGGTATAGGTAGTCACAATAAAGTAAGAATGTGGCCAACAATTATTCATCTCCAATTCCAAATCTACTTGGCAGGGACTAGGCTGCCATGCAACCCTTGTTTTATATAGTCTCACATTGAATTAAAAGTTTATACCTCCACATTTTATTTTATTTTTTTAAAAAGAAGCTTCATATTTATAAGGAGCATTCTAGGTGATTTGTTTTAATGGTTAAGGTTCAGAGCTCAGATTTTGAAGTGGAAAAGTTCAGTGGAAAAAACAACTTTGAGATTTGGAATCTTAAGATGTGAGATGTACTAATGCAACAAGGGTTGCAAAAAGTACCAGTGGGCAGGACAAAGCAACCAAAAAGCATGATGAATGAGGAATGTGAAGAACTAGATGCAAAAGCACTCAGTATCGTTCGTCTATGTCTGGAAGATGAAGTTTTTTTTAATATTGTAGGAGAGGATACATCAATAGGCGTATGGAGCAAGTTGGAAAGTCTGTGTATGACGAAGTCCTTGACGAGCAGAATTTTCTTGAAGAAGCAATTATATAGTTTGCGAATGAAAGAAGGTACGAGAGTTGTTAACCATTTAAATACCTTTAATACCCTTATATTTCAATTGACTAGTATGGAAGTTAAATTCGAAGTTGAAGATAAGGCTATTACACTATTGTGCTCATTGCTTGATTCTTGGGATAATCTAGTCACCTCTATTAGCTTTATCTCAACAAATGTTTTAGATTATGATTTTGTTGTGGGATCTTTGTTGGATGAGGAGATGAGGAGGAAATGTAGTCAAGAAACCTCAACTTCATAGGCAATGTTGGTCAAAGGTCGACCCAAAGAAAAAGAGAAGAATCAGAGAAGTTCTTCATGATCTAAGTCAAAAGGTAGAAAGGGTAGAGAAAAATTTTGGTACTGTGGAAAAATAGGGCATCTCAAGAAAGACTGTTGGAAAAGAAAAGAATCCTAGGAGAACTCTACAAAAGAAGAAAATTTGGCTGCAGCAAATCCAGGTATGACTGATGAAGTTTTATCTGTTTCTAGTATCTTACAATATCATGAAGAATGGATGTTAGATTCAAGTGCCTCCCACCACATGCGCTCACATAGAAACTGGTTCATTTATTACCAGTTTATTGATGAGGGTGTAGTGTTTATGGGAAATGGTTTTCCCCTTAAAATTGTTGGGATTAGCATTATTAGAATCAAGATGTTCCATGGTATTGTTAGATAACTAACGGATGTTAGATATGTATCTGAGCTTAAGTTAAATTTGATTTCGATAGGGGTTTTGGATTCTGGTGGATATAAGTGTGCAAGTCAAGGTGGAGCACTCAAAGTGTCTAAAGGTGGTTTAGTAGTGATGAAGGCAACAAAGGTTGATAACCTTTATAAGATGGAAGGAAGTATTGAAGTTGCATCTGAGGTAAGAGATGTATCTTCTTGTTTATGGAAGAAGAAACAAGGTCATATGAGCAATAAAGAATTGCAAAACTGTAAGTTTCTTCCAGACTTAGGATCTTTATTTTTTATTTTCTTCTTGTTTTATATCTCTGCAAGTTATGATGGTGTAAAGGGATGTAATGTGTGGGATCCTACTTCCCACAAGATCATCATTAACATAAATATAGTATGTATGGAACAACTAAAAGGGTTAGTTCAAAATCACAATGGTAGATTTGTTTGCATGCTCAAGGATTCATTGTATGGCCTAATGGTACCCAGGAAATTGTACAAGAGGCTTGAATCCTTCATGGTGAGAAAACAATTTTCAAGGGGTAAGTATGATTATTCTATTAATAGTACATTCACTATCCAAATGTTATTGGTTGATGATATGATCGTTGCAAGTCGAAGCATGGTTGAGATCAGTAAGATAAGGGCTCAATTGGACATGATATTTCAGATGAAGGATCAAGCTAGAGCAACAAAAAAAAATTGAGCACAGAAGTACACAGAGACAATATACATGGTAAGTTGTGGTTGAAGTTCAATATGAACATTTTGAAACTTGTTAATATCCCTATTGCTTTCCATGATAAGTTTTCTTCAACTTTAGGTCTTTTTTATAAAGAAGAAAATGTTATGTCTCGTTTATCATATGCCATCATAATAGGAGGCCTATTGGATGCAATGAAATGGTTAAGAACATATATTTCACATTTAGTTTATGTTTTTAGACACATGGAAAATTCAGGTGGAGCAATGAAATGGGTGCTTAAGAGTTTTAGAGGCACAAGTGTCACCTATAATGGTTACAATGAGTCAATCTGTGATAATTGTAATTTAAATTTTATAAGTATTTTGGATAGAAGGAGATCTACCTTAACATATGTCTCAAAGCATTGTTTTGGAAAACATGTTGGAGGTGGAGTGATCCCTGAGAAAATTCGTATTCTAGCAAATCGTACAGATGTGTTCACGAAACGAGTGTTATTAGAGAAGTTGCAGTGGTGCTTGGCTTCTCTTGGCTTGCAACATAGGTGATAAATAAACTGGACATGATATTCAGGTAAATTGTTGTCAAGGTGGAGATTGTTGAGATATCCAACCAATTTCCCATGATTTTGTGGATTGTAGCAAATTTAGTGGCTCCTTAAAATCAGTTTGTTGTTGAAACAAATCACTAAATTTGTGGATCCACATTAAGGTAATAAGTTTTATAAATTGTTTGAGAGCTACTATAAATGCATGTACTCACATTGAGACAAATAGTCTTGAGAGGGTTGAGTGTGAGTGTAAGCCTGGTCTAGATGATGCAATATCTCCCTTGAACGATAATAATATGAATATCATTGTCTCGCAGATGTTTCCCTGTATAGGGTTTAACACGTAAAAAAAATTGTTCAATTTGTGTGATTGCATCTTGTTTAATATTTGCAATTTAAATATATATGTGTTTCTATGCTTCCGCTACAACAAAGGCTACCCCTTGGCTACTGAGGGAACTAGTAACACACTCCTATCACCATCTAGATATTGGAACATCCAAAACCTTTTTGAGGGAATTTTCTATGTACACCCTAGGGTTGCATAAAATCCCATGATTATTTGCAAGAACTAAGCCTCAAGGGGTATTGGTTTACTTCATAGCCTAATAAGATTTAGGCACTAGTCTTTCATTTTCTTTTCTCTCGAAAAATTTAAAATTTAATCTTTTCATTTTAGTTTTTTTTGTAACTTTGGGTTTCAGTGCTTGATCTATTAATCTAGGTCGTTAGATCTAAGTTTATTTTCATAGATATATCTTATGAGCTTGAATCTTCCTTATGATAATTGGTATTTTAGGAACCATCTTTAAAATTGGCATGACATAGGGTATTGATCTCTTTTATGCTTGCCAAATCTTTGGATCTAACCCTTAACTAAACAAGATAATTTGAAGGTTCCTAAACTGTGATATTTCCAACTGATTTATCATTGATTATGCTTGGTAAACACATGTTAAATGTGAGTTTTGTCCTTGCTTCATGATCTATATGGTTGAAAGGTGTGAATCGAAGCGAGAACGATTCATGTCAGTGAATTTGGGCATCTAAGGGTTTGAGCTTGCAATTTTCTAGATATGAGCCCATTTATGTTGAGAGTTGGATGACCAAAGGCATAATAATATCTTATAGCGATACTTGAATGCTTGATACATTCTCATGTTATTTATAGTGATACTTGAATACCTGATGCATTCTCATGTTATTTCTATAGCACTAGTAACTAGTTTTCATGGTCTTTATGGTCTACATAAAGGTTAGATTTCAGACTTGTTACATCTCTCTCTTTGCAAAGTTTTGGCTTATTAATACTTTGCAAATACTTAAACAAACTGATGCATTCACTCATGTAATGACTTGATATTTAAATGCAAACGATTGAATCCTTATTCACTATTTTGAGACTTCTATTGGTACAATTCATTTGATGATAAGGTTTAACAAAGACATGTGGAAAAGCAGAAAATTCACCTCAGCCACTGGGAATCGATAGCCAAACCAAAATCCAAAGGCGGTTGGGGGATCAGGAACATCTTTAAATTTGATCAAGCGCTCACTGCAAGCTCCCTTTGGCGCGCATTAACCTCCAGTGGCATTTGGAGTGCCATCGTCAAGGACAAATATATTCCTTTCACTTCAGTTGAAACCTGGCTTCGTGTTGGTCACCCACCTGCAAAAAATACCTCACGAACCTGGCGAATCATCACAAAGTCAGCACATTGGATCACCAAGGGTCTTTGCTGGATTCCGAGATCTGGCCACTCCATCATCGCCGGATCAGACCGCATTATTGGTTTGGGTAATTCCTCTATACTCTCTCCTGAACTTATCACTTATTTAAATAACAAGAATATATATTACCTGTATCAAGCCCGCCATCCCAGCGATTCAAGATTACAACCATCAATTTGGAAACTAGTCGTGAATTACAACTACCTCCGGATCTGGCACGGGATTGGGACTGCTACTGTTCAAACCTAATTCGCACGGGCATTCTGCACAAAAATACAGAGGACCAAATGCTGTGGGATGGAGGTGACAACACCGGAATTATTTCTGTCAAAAATTTATATGCTGCAATTGCAAACGCTGAATGGCCCAACAATACCATCGGCTGTGGCTCAACGACTTCTGGAAATGGAAACTCCCTTTAAAAATCAAGATTTTCACTTGGCTCTCATTGAATAAAAAAATCCCCACCTGGGACTTTCTTTAGAAAAAAGCTTGGACCGGACCGAATATATGTCCACTCTGCCTCCGGGGAGAAGAGACTGCAGACCACATATTCACACACTCCGCCAGGTATGGGACAAAATAATTCAGGATAGTAATTTAAAAATAGATTGGATTGGCAACACTATCAACGATTGTTTGGACCTTTCGAATACAATTGAAAAAATCTACAAAATCCTGCCTCCTTTGGTCAATTGGTATATATTGGTATATATGGCTATCAAGAAACTACAAAATTTTTGAAAATTTGAATCTTTTCGTCAGTGCTATATCATATAAATCTTTGGGATTGTTCTATTCCTGGAAATATATGTACTCGGATACTGAAAAAAAAAATATCCTAGTCAAGCATTTTTCTCCATTACAATTTCCAACATGATGACATGATGGTTTGATGGTGCATCACAACAAAATGGATTTTTGAGTGGTGTAGGGGGTTGATAAATCTCAGTCAAAACTCCATTTACAGGTGGACTCTTTGGTGCGGCCCAAGCACCAACACAAGGGAGAAACTTATGGGTGCTTGGGAAACACTATTCCTGGCTACTAGACTGAACATAAATAGCCTACATCTGATCAAGGACTCCAGAGTCATTATACACTGGTTGAATCACTCTTGCGTCAATTCAAAAAACTATCTTTCACACATACTTCTCGAGAGTACAAGTTGGAAGTGGATCTCCTATCCAAAGCTACCCTACAGAGGAAAATTGGCGTGCTCCACTACAACCACTGGATGGATGGCCATGAGGGCCCCACACATACTATTCAGATTTTTTAAGACAAAGGACCAACATTGGATGCGATCTTCAGCAACATTTCCAGCAATATCTCTGTATAACTTTAAAAATTTCTCTTCTCTCCATCTCAAAATCAATTAACTTTTCTCGATTGATCACTCTCTCTTTAGAACTTGTCAGCACAACTTGACACTCTTGCACCACTGCCTTATATTTATTCTTGACATAGATCACTCAAAAATCTGTACTTGCTTTGAAAACACTTTATATTTTTTATAAATATAATTGAGAAATTTTTCTACTGGAAAAAGAGTGTGATGCAAAATACTATAAAATGAACCTTAACACATATCTTAGTACGGGTATATCAATTTCTTTACATAGTCCACATACTAGGTACTTGGATGTGAACATTAGTTGTTGCATTTTTTTCCCATAATATTAGTGTGTGAGCTAGTTGAGAATTTTTTTTTATAAGTTTATATAATATCCAAACAATTAAATTTATAAGTTTATATAATATCCAAACAATTAAAAAATAAATGTAGTTTTTCACTTCAAATATCTCTCATATATATATATATATATATATATATATATATATATATATATTTGTTTTTACATTTTTAAGTTTTAAAAAATGGACTAAGTTTTAAAAGTGTTTTTGGTACCATTGTTTTATCATTAAGCATCATAATCTCATTATCATAACATTACATTGACATTTAACATCACTTGTTATCATAAAATTGACATTTAACATCTAAATACATATATGCCATTTTGTTTTTATATTTTTAATTCTTTTGGAATAAGTTTTAAAATAGTTTGTGTTTGTAGTATATTATTTGATGTTTCAAGCATGATAAACCCATTTATCATAAAGTGCATTTATGAAGTCAATGATTAAATTTGCAACTTGTGAGTCCCATTGTAAATAAATTTAGATACACGCATCGTTAAGTTGATATAAACTCTTAAAACAAGGTTTTTCATGTATTGTGTAGAAAATGTATTGTATGTCAAATTCGAGTTATTTGCGATAAATTCCAACAAGTAAATGTAGTATATATAGTATTGAATTTCAAATTGATAAATGGTAAGTAATGAAATAATTTTTTCATGTTCAACAACTATGAAAGTCGAAGATGAAACCTAAGAAGGTAGACCAAGATGGAATAAGATCACTGCCTCAAGTTGTATTAATATATTTATCCAATAATCCACACCCTCACCAACCTTGGAATCTATACTCCAAAGATGATGGTGTTGGGTTGTTTCACGCTTGCACACATTTTTCTTAATGTAGGGGGGGTTAAGACTCAAGGTTCATCTGGAGTTGACCAACAAAAACCCTAAAGCATCTGCAATCAATCCTCAGCTAAGGTGGAAGAAAGTCTCACCCGAGATGTTATGAGGATCACAGAGACCATTTGGTCTTCTGTTGGGGATGAAGGGATAAACACTCAGAGATCCATCTGGGTTAATATTCATGCATTCCATAGTTGTCAACTTACTATTTATCAATATGCAAAAACAATACAGACATATTATATCCAAATACCACATAAGGAACACATAATAACTCATAATCACTCCATATTTATTATTCTCCTCGTTCCGTTAAACACAGACATACATTAAGCAGAACATATTTGACAACAACAAAGTCTCATATTCTCTTTATATAATTCCCCAGGTTTACAATGCATTACACCATGCACATTCTTTCAAAACTTAGACACATGATAGACTTAGATTACAAGTGGAGACATTACAACATTATTATTCTATAGAGACTTAGAGAGAGTTCACCAATAGTAGGAAACAATAGTGACCCAGCGAATCAACTTGATTATTGAAACAACCTCTTCTTTGTCATGCTTGATTCCTGTAATATCCTCTCGTCTCTCGGGATTTGTCTCTGAAAATTCTTCTCCACTCATTATACTAACTAACATTCTCACACGCTTCTGCCACCTTCTTGCATTCCATGTATCCTGTCTAGAATCGGGTCAATCTTAACTACCTTGCCAACTTATCTTTTGTCTAGTCCACATTCCCATGTGTTGTTGGCAGTAATCATTTGGGGAGATTTCCTGACGATTCCTTTCTTGATTCTAGCATGTGTCTTCTTTACTTTTGGTGCACATCCAAAACTCGGACCAATGCACACTGACATGTCTAGACTTTAGCATGCATTAACAAAAATTGTCAAAACTTGGTCTAGTGTGCACTTCTTGTCAATCCTCATGCATCTTCTTAGGTTTGTTCAAAATTGCACTGAGTGTGCACAACCTTGTTTGTGCATGTGCACGATATTAACCCAAAACTTTGGGTGCTAATAGGCCCACACCACTATTAATTGGATCTTCCTCGATCCAACTGCCTCCAGGAATGATCGTTGGGACTATCTTGAGTAAGAGAAAATCATCATCATTGGTGGGCCAAAATTTCAAACCAAGTTGTTGTTGCAACTAGGATTGAGTAAGATAAAATCATTCGTCCATGTTGTAGTTGCAACTCGACATAGTGCATGGATAGTTGAGTAGGCCCCAAGTTAAGTAATGGTTGTGGACATGATTTGGAAAAATTCTCAACTCTTCCCCTTCATTGTTGTCTGTAGTGATGAATGAGGGATTTGTTTAAAGTCCACCATCTGGAAACCAACCTCCTAAGTGAATTTAAATTCCATCAAGAGAAAGCATCATCCTATGCTTGTCTTTTTGTTCGGGTAATATAGAGTAGAAGATGACCCCCTAGCTCGATGGAATGGAGAACCTACAACCTTGGGCTCTTTCCTTTAGCAAGGGTGATTATCCTGGCGACATGAAAACTAGCTTCGAGCTTAGAGAGATGGCAGACTACCACAACTTCAAAGAACATTTCAAGGAATTGTGAGAACTGGGCTAGGATCTTGTTGGGGAATAGGAGAGTGGTACCTCTACCTAGTAGTTGATGATGAAATGTCAGTCTTCGTGAAAATTGGACAGTGGGTTCTTGAGTTGGTGGACCGAACTAGGAATTTCACGTCCTAAACTGGGAATTGTATGTCCCGAACTATTTTTTATGTGGGTCCATGATAGGGGACCTAAAACAAGGGATGGTAGGATGAGGGAAAAGTGGAAGGATAACAATTGGTTGTGAGAGGTTAGGGATATGGATGATGGGCATGGGTGAGAGACCAAGGGATGTGGAGAAATTCTCCAATGGTTGCATGGGTGGAAGTAGATATATATAGAGTAGGAAATGGTCAGTGGGTGGAGGGGGGTGGGACGGAAAAATACAAGGAACCGCCCAATGATTTGAATTGGGGAAGAATTATATAATTCAGTGAATTATCATGGATGGAGAGATAACAATTCAGATCCACCATACTGGTGATGTGCCTTTTAGAATGTGGCATCATCTCTTCTTGCATGCCAAGGATATGGGTGATGTGTTCAAATATTATTGATTGACCCTTCAATACAATGTATCAAAAGGTAGTTCAATGTAGTACCATTTGAATCCCCTGCCCAAGCTAGTACATTGAACAAAGGACATAACTTCGACCTGAATTGGAAATCTAGGGAATCTGCAAAACTGTCATTCTGTCCAACTCGCCTATGTGACAGGAGTGTATGTTTTTCTGCCAGAGAGGAAAATTATGCCAACTCTATACTCTTTTACCTATTGTATATCCTACTCTAACCCTACTCTACAAAAATTCAAGGATGAGATGGGAAGCTAAGTGGCGGTTGACGCCTCCAGGCCATAATACACTTTCAACCCGCTTCCATTAATAAGTCACTTGAGAAGTTATCCCTACAATGTAGCCAACTTAGAGACACTATCTTCACTGATGTAGACCAAATGGAAATGACCCAAACAATGCATATGTATATTTGTAGGGTTCTATAAATATTTACTGTCATATAACATAACTAAAGATCCCATTCATCACACTGCACATTACAAACTTTTGTTAAAGCATGCTCTAACTTTTATTAAAAGATTCAAACATACCATTATCTTGAGGATGATAGGGAAACCTCTTCTGGTGATGGATCATTAAATCTTGAGTCAATTGTTGAATGCTATCATTCAAAAAATTTGAGCCCTGGTAGCTCATTAACACCTTTGGACAACTAAATCTAGTAATGATATTCACAAAAATGAATTGCATCACCATTTTTGATGTGCAATATTTAACCGGCACGGCTTCGTCCCATCTCGTTAGATATTATGTGATCATAATCATATAATGTGCACTTTTCCAGTGTGTAAGGGGAGAGATCGAGTCCACAAAATAAATTTCCCACTTTTCAAAGGGTTCCAACGTTGTTTCTATAAATAGAGGGAGCTCATCCCTTCGGCAAGGCTTTCCAGTATGTTGGCATACATTGTTGTGTTTACAATATTCCTTGGCATATGCAAAGAGTGAGGGCCACCAAATCCCTGCACGTAGAACCTTTCATGTTGTATACTTACCAACATTGTGTCCTCCTACAATACCCTCATGTGCTTCGTACAAAATGGAGTCTCGTTCATGATCTAATGCACACCTATGTAGGATGTCATCTTCTCCCAACTTATATAATTTCATATTGATCAACTAATAATATGCACTATGGGTCACCAGTTGACGACACTAAGCTAGCGTATACCCTATTCAAGCCTATCCTGATGTGAGAAATTCAACAATTTTGACCAATTTATCAGGAAATGCTTCGATGCAAAAGAGTTGTGCATTGGGGAGATCATCATCTAAACTCCGACTAGATTCACTAGTCTCAATCAATGACATATGGTTTGGGCCGAGATTATGTTTTCCTGGATTGAAAATAAATTCAAACTCAAACTCCTAAAAAAGAAACAATCAAGGACATATTCTTCCTCCTAATACCAGTTTGTTGACCAAATAATTGAGCACAGAGTGGTCTGCAAAGAATTTGAAAGGGGTCCCAACAAGTAATGGAGAAACTTCTACAAGGCATATACCATAGCGAGGCCCTTGCGCTCTATTGTAGTATAATTATTTTCTACATCAGACAACTTCTGACTAGAAAAACATACCAAGTGGTGGAAATAATTGACTACATCATCGCAGTGCAGAAGGGATGAGACACATAGGAGCATGGTATTTGAGTGCCAAGGGATAGCAAAATCTCTCAGATCAGGAAAGCAATTGAATAATAGGTAATTATGGTCCAGGAACCTCAACAGGAGATACAGAAGAAGTGGGTCAAGTGCGAAAAAGGCTGGGAAAAGATCAATTGGGAGATGAAAGGAATTGGCCTCCTAGAATTCATCTCACCCAAAGACTTTGTCGACTTGCATGACATAGTTAAGCAACATGCAAAACAAGACTCAGCATGGGCAGTGGAGATCGCACAAGTGGAAAGCATGGCACTAGGTCAAATACAACAGTTTATGGAACATCGGATCAAGGCTTGTGCAGTTCTGCAGCGGTTGAGTGCTAAGATCATCAAATACATAGAACATGCAGTAGAAGTGAAAGAAATCCTTCCAGCCCTGATGGATCAATACAGATTCTCGTATGCTAACATATGCAAGGATCTCTTTGTCAAGTGGTCAGAATATGAGAAGATTCATCCACTCCAGTAGAACCACGAGATAATTTCTAGAGAACAAAGAGATCAAACACCACATGGCACTATTTTGTTTTACTTAACTTAAACTTGTAGAAGCTATTTTTAGTTAGTGATTCTTTATAATAAAAGGATTGACCTTTTATAAAGGGTTGATGGTTTTGGGAAGAGATCCTCTTTTTGAGAATTGTAAAGAACTATTTCTGAACAACCTTAATTGAGAAGTCATGTTTAGGACCAGAGACAAAATTATGTTTTTTCATCAAAGGCGTTATGTGATTGGATTGAGGAGGAATTGCTTCCAACTTTTATTTCAGTAATTGATTATGTAGCGAGTAAGATTTTTTGAATCTATTGATAAGTTATTTGTTTCAATATGTTTTGTAGTTCTTTTGTTCTTAATGATGAAAACAAAATCGTTGTGTTAATGTGTGATTGATGGTAGAGCTAAGGAAACTATTTTTCTTTCAATCATGTTATTAGATGCGTATTTTTCTTGCGATAATTGTATCTTAGTCAATGTTGAAATACCAACAAGTTAATGTATTAGTAGTAGGCTTGTAATAGGCGTGGATATATTTTTCTACATGCTTGAGTCAAAGGGTTATCCCAAGCTCAACCTTCTTTAGTAGTTAAGAATCATTTCTATCAATTGGTTTATACCAGCACATCTCATTTTTTATTAGACTCGTCTAATAAAAGAAAAGACAAAAAATAACGTTTAATTTGAAGGAGGAACTTTCATAAAAAGACATCATGTCAATCACCAAGTAAATCCCATCGATAAATTAGCTAGACCGAAAGGTCTGGAGAACCATTCCACCATCAAACGCTACAGAGTCTAATTGGGCCTTTAAGGTGATTTTGGTTCCTGTTGTTGAGCTAAAGGGATCTCAGACCCCTCAACAAAATTGGCGCTAGAATGAGGGCCGAATAAATGAATGGATAAAAGTATTTCTGATATAATATTTCTCATAGTTGACAGATTCAAAACAACCCACATGCATGGCTAGTCATTCTCAAAACAACCCACATACAGAGAGTACTCCCCAAACAAGTAAGTCACCCCAGCACGAGGAAGAAAACCTATTCCCTGAAATACCTTACGCTCATCCCCATAAGGAGTTGAACCAATTTGTAAGGTAGCTAGAGAGGTAGTGGGGGGGGCCAGAGGGCCCATAGTGATAATAGTGGAGGTCATTCAATGTAAGGTGGACTAGGTCCACTATATTATTAAATAAGGCCCACTATGATAGTTAGATA
>ML788131.1:462384-485409 GCA_009831015.1 Picea engelmannii | reverse complement strand
GACTACTTCAGCATGGTGGATTTCCTTTCTACATGGGACTTTGGTTCTTCAGTCTTCTTCAGCATTATGGTTCACAATTATCCATGGGACCCTGGTATATGGTTGTACATCAAGCGTTGAGGACAACACTTTCATAAGGGGGATGAAATGTAAGGTAGCTAGAGAGGTAGTGGGGGGGTCCAGAGGGCCCATAGTGATAATAGTTGAGGTCATTCAATGTAAGGTGGACTAGGTCCACTATATTATTAAATAAGGCCCACTATGGTAGTTAGATATAATAAATGTAAGAGGACTTCTTAGAAGGTTCTACTTCTAGAATATTCCTCCTCTAGAATGTTCTTAGGTGATGGTAGAACTATATAAAGGGGTTCAAGCAATGTAATGAGACAGGAAGAAAAATATTGTATTTGGAGCTGAAGCTCAATAGGAGGATGCCCCCTCAAAGAGGCAAGTGAAGAGGAGAGGATCCCTTCCATAATAGGATCCATTGTATGGTGTTGCCCTACCTCAAGGGTTTTCTCTATTTCTTGTGTTCATGTTATGGTGAATGATTTATGGTTTATTCTTGTTTATTTTTGAATTATATTTGCAGATCTGGTATAGGTACTTAACACAATTAAGAATAATCACAATAGCTTATGCTTGGAAAATTGGATCGTTTCCCTTAGCCTCGTTACTTCCTCGTAAAAAACAAGTGAGAAAACTAGTGGTCTATACCCCTGACCAAGTTTTTGTTCACACAGTTAAAGACCCGATATATTTTTACCTCACTGAGATCGAAAACCCCTCAATCTGATCCTCGAAAAACCAAATGGTAACTACTCTGAGCCAGATGATTTCGAATCCGACGAGGAAGGGTTCAACTCAGATCACTCAGTTTCAGAATCAGATGGCATGGAGGATAAAAACGAAAATAATTAATAAAGGGGAAATCCATCTCCAAATAATCAAGCTTGGTTAGGCAGAGATGCTCTAGCAATCCTAGGATGGGTACATAACCTCCCTCGACATCCAGAAAAATTTATTCCCAAGTTCTACCCTCAAACCTCCGGATTACCTAAAAACCATATTGAAAAGTTCATACTATCTATAAGACTGATGAACATACAACATGACGCAGTATGTAGACTTTTTCCCTATACCTTTGATAATCCAGCCTCGACTTGGTATTTTAACTTGCCTGTAGGGTACATAACTAGTTGGACGAAGTTTCAAAAACATTTCTTAGACAAATTTGCAGAAGAAACCACCATAGGAGATTTGATGGTTGAACTCTTCGTCGCCACCATGAGTTTAAAAGAGAAGGTTAAAGACTTCAATCAACAGTTTACCACTATTCTGAACAAATTTCAACCTGAAGCTAAACCTACTCAGGATTTTCAAATTGAGGTATATGCTAATGCTCTCCCTGCTTCTATTTCCATGTTAGTGAAAAGGGCTACCAAACATACCCAAGCTGAAAATTTCAAGGAAGCCAAAACGATTGAATTCCAAATGAAGGGATGCAAAGAGGGCCAAGTCTCACTATTTAAGAAGGAAGTTCAGCCTCTGCCTAGGAGAGGATTGTTGTTGACTAGACCTCTGGGAAAACAAATAGAACACGGTCCTGAAAAGGGAAGCAAGGACATAGAATACCTACAATGGATGATAAAGAAATTGTCAAATGAAATTGTAGACATGAAAAAAAGTGTCGGGGAAGGAAACCAAGGTCAAAGGCCCTATAAACCCTTTTTCAATAGAAACCCACCTTTCAAAGCGATTGAACCTCCCCCAACCAACTTAAACATCGACCTAGGTAATGTAGCATCCAACTCTTTCTATACGTATCATCAAGAGAAACATTCCGAAAGATATTGTCCCCAATGGGTGCACGCTATGAATTTAATGGCCAATCGGTTCCTAGACAAAGTTTCCCTTGCCGAATAATCAAGCAGCTCAATGGTGAACATCGTCGATCAGGAGGAAGTTGAGCTGCCAGAAGAAACAACCATGTTGTTATGGGATCCTGACTTATCGATGCCTCCCAATGATGTATTTGAGATTCAAGAACCATCCGATGAGGTTTTGGCTGTGCAAACGTGAAGTAAGGGTCAACCGGTCTCAAACGATCTTACCATTCTCCAATCTTCAAGGGGAAAAAAAATAGTTGATCACTCGAAATAACCTTTTGTCTCCCAAAGAAATCCTATAAACATTCATACATGGGAGTCACCCAAGCTAGACTACAACATAGTAGAAGACTTAAAAAATTTGAAGGCCAATGTGTTGGTCATGGACATGTGTAGAATTCCCCAGCAAAAAGGACTTCTGTTATAAGCCTTAAAGTCAATAGAAGACCCTATAACAAACACTAACCCAGGGGAGGTTCCATCTCCCACAGATCTAAAGAATAAACCAATTGTGAATGCTTTCTCTATAGATAAAAAAGGAAAGCCTTTTGTCCCACCTTTCCTTTTAACGTTTGAAGTCTTCGACAAAAACCTCCATAATTGTTTAGTCAACTCATGGGCATACTCCAATGTCATGCCATTATCTATCTACAAGAAATTAAACGTAGTTTTTCTCAAAAGCGATAAACATGTTATACAACTAGATAGAAATCAGGTAAACGTTATTGGGGAACTTAAGGATGTCATGATCAGAATGGCTACACATTGGAAATTTGTTCAATTAATTGACATCATTGTAGTAGATATACCAAAATGTTATGGACTACTACTTAGTCGAGATTGGTTCGAGAAATTGAATGGATACTTTAGCACAGATTGGGATCACCTCTGGTTTCCATTAAAGGGACATACCAAAATGATTAGGATCGATAGGGAGAGGTATCTCAAACATACTATCACCGATTTAGAAGCCTTCAATGAACCCTCATCGACATATTTCCCCGTGCTAGGAAACTACTCCTACGATTATGATTTCAGCAATTTCGCTCCTCTCTCATATGATGTACCTCTCACTCAAAAATATGAAATGGATTTTCAAGTGAATCTACTGGCAGTGGCGGAAGAAATCCTTCCAAGAACCTTTGTTGGAAACCACATACAAGGTATGCGGAGATGAGGAAACAACTAGGCATGAAGAAGCTGATAAATTTTTCTCACAAGTTTGGATGTTGTACTTTGATGGGTCTAAATCGCAAGAAGGGTCGGGAGCAGGATGTATCATCATTGACCCAAAGGGGAAGAGAAATTTCATGTCCTGTAGATTAGAATTTGAATGCACTAATAACACTATTGAGTATGAAGATCTAGTTCAGGGACTAAATAAATTCATAGACTTAAACATTAAAGAACAAAAATTTTTTTGGGACTCTAAAATTATCGTCAGGCAAGTAAATAATATTATACATTGCAACTCACCCCACTTGAGAAATTATCAACAAGAGGTGCATAGGCTAATAGAACATTTTGAGGCCTTTAATATTACTATGGTTCCCAGAACAAAGAATACTCTTGATGATTCCCTAGCTACTGCAGCCTCGAGGCTATCCCCTTTAGAAGACTATGAAGCCTCCAGGTTCACTGTGTAACTACTCTACAAACCATTAGTACCCAACAATATTTCTAATTCAAAGGTTTTTGAAGGGGATGAATAGATTATAGAATTTCTAACCAATCAAGAAATTTTTAAAGATCTGATTATTGATGATGAAGTATTCTAATATCAACTAGCATAAATCGATTTCCATGAACAAATAGGTGAAATAGATAACTCTAGTAACAAACCAAGGTTTCACACAATATCGAAAGGGGTAGCCAATTTGGAGAAATTTTTTGACCTAAGGGAAATATTTAAAGGGTCAACAAACATAAAAACAGGCAGTTCATGTTCCATATATGAGACTATAAATCTAGGAACCCCGGAAAACCTTAAATTTATAAATATAGCAAAACAATGTCTAAATAAGAAAGGAAAGCTTATCTCAAACTTTTTAGGGAATATCAACATGTTTTTGCATGGTCCTATCGATAATTTAAAACTTATGACACTTGAATTATTCAACACACAATCCCGTTAAAATCTGGAGTAAAGCCCTTCCAACAAAAGCTCAAGAAGTATCATCCATCTTTGGAACCCCTCATGTATCAAGAGTTAAAGAAATTACTAGTTTCTAAGATTATCTTCTAGGTTAGACACTCTCCCTCAGTAGAAAATTTGGTTCTTGTCAGAAAAAATTCTAGGGAGATCCATCTGTGTGTAGATTTCAGAAACCTTAATAGAGCATCAGAAAAGGCTAACTACCTAGTCCCAGCAATGGAACATCTCTTGCAGACCATGTCTAGTTCTGAAATTTTCTCCCTTCTAGATGGTTTTTCAGGTTAAAACCAGGTTCTAATTTCAAAAGAAAATGTTATAACAAGATTTTCCTCACCTTATGCAATATTGCACAGAAGGCCTTTTTCCATTTCCCCATGAAGACTTATCATCCATGTTTGTAAATTCTAGAGTCAAAAATATAATTTTTTCCACATGTACGCACCTTGCCTACTATACAACATGCATATACGCAAGTTTCTCCACTACAGCCCACGTACAATGGGATTTGTGCGAAAAAATGAAAATTAAGTGTCAGGTTTCCATGTCACAACAAGAGATCTCTCATCCTTGGCCTTCCATATACTAGAAACGTTCTGACTCTGCCCTTCAGTTCCATTTGAAGGCTATAAATGGGCCAATTCTGAGCTATGGAAAAGAGGAAAAATAATTCAACTTTGAGAGCAAAGTTACTCTAGAGAAATTATTTACTTCATATTGAGTTTGCATCCCTTTGTCCTTTAAGTCTAAACACAATGTTCAACCCCCAAGCTCTTCCCTTATTGATTGAGAACCTCATTGCTTCTCTTTTATGAGCTTGCCTTTGGTGGAGGATTAAAGTGGTGGAGGCCCAGCTAGAAGGAACTTAGTTTCTTGGTTATGAACCGTGACGACACAGAAGTCTATAATATTTTCACTTCTGTTGATCATTTATTAATAGAAATACTCCTTTCCTGTCCAATTGATATCTTGAAAATATTTGAGTTATTATCCATGGGCATATTATTTATGTATATTAATGGATTACGCTATCTAATGTGATAACCTTTTATATTATCACCATATGTTTTCTTTGCTTGGTTGTTGAGAACTAGTTGCAGGTATATAGCTTTGGGTCAAAGTGCTCAATGGTGGACATCTTCAAACATGTGTACGAGGTAGGCCTCTTCATTATCTTTCTTGCATATTGGTTTATATAGTATGTTTTTGGGATAGAGTTTATTTCTGCAGTCATTTCCATCTGTTGTGGTTTACCCTAGCCATATAGAGATTTTCCTCGTAATAGAATTGGCGACCATACCGGGGATATAATCTTCTTTCTTAGGGTTTGGAGTGCTTTTCTCCTTAGATTTATCTCATTCCTATTGTGTTTCTTGTCGTATAATTGCTTGACAACCTTTGTTCACTTTGAGTCTGAGTTTTTTAGCCTTCTCCCTTGCTTGTCTTTGTGTTGAGACATATACGTGTTTTTTTCCTTGACATTCGTGTACATACGCCAACTGTCCCTATGCAAGCTATGTACATGCGCTTTGTATTCCTAAACAACCACGTACATAAGATTTCCTTTCCTATTTTCTTGGTCTAGTGGTTGTTGGGTGGGATTTGATGTTTTTTGAGTCTTCTTAGGTCTCTGAAGTGCCTGTTAAGTGCCTATGGGATGACAGGGAACCTGTCTGGGTTGAATTTTTGGGAGGAGTCTTTCTCATCATATTTTCATTTTGATTGTCCTTGTACATTGGGCTGGGTATTTTTTTGCTTGGTATCCTGCTTGAGTTATCTCTTTTTATACACAATAGATTTTATATATCAATTTGCTTTTTAGTCCATGCATTTTCATTTTATTATATTGAAAATACAAAAAAGTAGGCATTTTTCATTGCTTGGAATTTTAGTCTTTTGAGTCCTTTTCATTAGCTTAGTGAATATACTGAAAGATTGCATTTTTACTTCAGAATTGCAGAGTTGAAATTGAAAATTATATTTGTTTTCAGAAGCATATCATTCATTGAAAGCTAAAGTTAGGACTTTGCAGTATTTTCATATTTACTTTCCTTGTAGAGTCATAACATCATGAGTTTCACTACCATACTTTTTTGAGTAATCATGACCACTAAAATTAATGCTATAACTTAAAATTGATTATTCATGTTTTTATTTTCTAAGATACACAAACTAGCTTAGGATTTATTGCCTTGGAATAGGATTTTGTGGGTAAACTTCTCCAAGGCAATTAAATCAACATATGTGTCTGAGAAATGGAAGGGAGAAATCCATTGTATAACTAGTAATATCAGGAGGCTCTGGTCACACCAGAGTTAATCATGAGGTCGTGTGAGGTTGGTTGAAAGGATATCCCCCCGATAACTTCTTAGTGTCAGAGATATTTCTGGGGATATATTCGTATCTGGGGATCTTTCTAGTGCCTTTACCTCCGTGAGAGGCAATGCTTTCAAGGTTTCAGGATTTGCTACCCTGCCCATACGGTGGACCTGACTTATGACTGCTCTCCTATGAATCGATTATACAATGGTTTATTAGTTGCTTGACTTAAGTGCCACATAGGTTACTTGCAGGGGTTATTCTGCAGGTACCCTGGGTCAGATAAGAGTCGCACAACACACAACCTTTATGGAGGATTACCTCTCCAAGGGGATCTGATCGAATGATTGTTAATCCCACGAGGGCCCTTATAACTAATTATGATACCTCTGATCTTTAGAAGGGAGTCTTAGGCCCCTCTTGGGCGATACATACCTTATTTAGGGAGAGAGGCCACTTTCAACCACTTTACCCCGTTCGTGTGTATATTGGTCGTTTGACTTTTGGTGTGCTCTTTGATTACTTGTTGGTTGTAGGAGTCTATACTGAGTTTTCATTATTGTGGATATTGGAGTTCCTTTAGATCCCTCNCCCCCATGATGTTCACTCATACTATGGGGGAAAATCTGTTTGATTTTCATAATGGTATGTAGAACTACGACGCTCGGTTCGTGCCTTGGGTCTCTAGTCAATTTCTTGTTGATATGCATTCACCCATGCAATCCTCTCTCTGGTCCACTTATATGAATCCTTTCATTGGATCTGATGGCACCATGGCCCCGATGCCTACATCTTCGTTTGATTTGAGACATGTCCCGCAACCAACTCTCAATATGGGAGATTGGAATCTCCCCTCTTACGGATCCAATCCTAGCTACACTCTTTCAGGAGCCAACACTCAGATGGCCGCTTATTGTACTTATTACACCCCATCCATGTATCATTCATCCTCCTTGTAGGTTCCTTCAAACACTTTTTCGATGACGGGTCCTCATGTATCCCCGGGTATTTCATACGGGGAGAATCAATTTTACGATTCAGGCTACCCTCTTTATGGAACCCCTTCACAAGGGGGCAACATACATCCTCACTTGAATAATTCTTATCATACTATTCATCTCTTCACAGACTTCAGTGATGATGCACGTACAAACCTCATCAGATCAGTTCGGTGGAGGATACTATCTCTCTGGACAGGGAAAGGGGGTAAACCAGGACCCTTCCTATCCTGCAATGTTTCAAAGCCAATCTTTCCCTATACCTTGGTATCAAATGTTGCAACCCACCACTAGTCCAGTCACTTCCAGTTATACTGGAGCTCCATCACCAACCTCTTCCATTCATGTTGGAGAAGGGTCACCAACCTCTGCAAATCATGTTGACAACCCGCACCCAGCCTATGCCAATCATGCTGGGGGAATCACTCTAGCTGCCACGAGTCATATTAATGTCACATCTCCAACCTCTGTACATCATGTAGGAGATGACTCTCTCGCCTCTGCTAGTCATGTTGAGAGAATGTTACCAGCCACTGTGAGCGACGTTGGGGGCATCGAGAATCCTAGACATCTCAGACATAAGCCTAAATTTCTTTGTCAGACTTGCGAAGGAGATCACCTTACTCATTTATGTCTAGCTACTGCTAGGATACCAAAAGCATGGGGCTCACCTAAGTGCCCTTCATACTCTGAGGTATTTGTGGTTTCCCCACACCCCGTTTCTCCATCGATTGACACAGTAGTAATGTCGCTGCAATCTTCTCTTAACCACACCCCTGTTCTCGAGGGTGATGTGTCCCCTATCCCTATTATCATGCATCCTCTTCAACCTAGAATTGAAGAAGTGGTCGTACCAGTGCAATCTTTAGTCAATCCTACCCGCCTAGTGGAGGGTGATGCATATTTCAACCATGTCATCAACATTCCTGAGAACGCTCCTTCTGCACACGAGAGAGTTTTACTCTTCCCGAGTTCTCTCCCTCTAAGTCTTGAAGATATCCCCTTTGATTGGGATGGTCTTGTGGGGTACCCAATGCCCCCTCCTATGTCTTTTCTTGTAACAGACATTATCCGATATATCACGGAAGAAATATCCTCCGCTAGTGCTTTATCCTCCTCGACTTGGAGAGATTTGGGTTTTCCCATTCTTATGTCAGCTATTCGTAAGATACTGACATTCCACAGAAGTCCAGAACGGGAGCCTTGGCCTCCCCTATGACTTGTTGCCTAGAATCTCCCCAACGAGTTTAATTTAAGATCTTTTCCAACTCGTCTTTAAAAAGAGAAAATATTGTCGAGTGATTTGTGCCTTTCACACTCATTAAATTGGACTTGAAAGGTTATGATTCTTAGTTAAGCTCTTTTCCGACTCGTTTTCAAAAAGAGAAAAGATTGTTGAGTGAACTTGTCTCTTTCACACTCATAAATTGGATTTGAAAAGATGTCTATTTGGCACAAGTTTATCCCTTTTTCACACCAAGTAGACTAAAAGACATAAAAAAGGAAATGTTTTGGCGTTAAGTTGTGATTTCATCTCATGCCCTTGCTTTCAGTATTGAGCCTTTAGCCAGTTCTCGCTTTGCGTTATAAACCATTTTGCTCAGCAGTATTTGCATCCTCAACCAAGAAGAGCCTTGTTTTTATCCTTTGCAATTTGACACCCTATACCTAGGAGGGAACATTCCCCCGAGTGTCCATCTCCCACATGCATCTCCTTGCATTGAGCATAGGTATGTTCCACTGTTGGAACTAATTTTGCTTACTTGCGACACTCGTTTCCTCCTCTGTATCATAGCATTCATTTGTCTATGAAAAAGCAAAAAATGATGGGCGGGAAGGGAGTATTATCTTATATTAGCAATAGTCGTGTCACCTTTGAATAGAGCACAAAGTTATTTGAGTCCATTCATCATCATAATTTTGGGATTAGCATGGACTTAGGAAGCTGAACTCATTACAGAGTCTTCTCTACCGACTAGTTACTCTTCTAGTCCCTATAGAGAATTTCATGGATGCCTCTTGCATCTTATGGTTTCATAATTGATTCTATTCTATTGGAGTCTTCCATACGTCTCATGCTCTTGTTCAATGGAAATCTATCAACCTGTGTAGGCCACTTCTTAGAAATCTTGAATTTGCATGTCGGTCATACCCTTATTTTTTCTCAGAATCACACGATACTGTAGTCCTATCATGCACCCTGGCCCTACTTTCATCATTGGTAGGTAAACTTGAACCCAACAGTTGACATTTCATCATTGGTTGTTGACTAGGTTGTTTCCCTTATGTTCAATGGCAAGACATCTATTCAGACATTATGATTCATGCAATGTCTTGGATGGCATTACCTTATTGGTGGTTTTCTCGCCTTTGTCAGCAGTTTTCATCATTGGCTTCTATTCAAAGGGTGTTTTTCGTGTACCACTTGCACTTGGCACATGCGAAAGACGCACCGAGTCATTGGTTCGTGAATGTGTTCTTTGTCCAATTTCCACCAAATCATGAAGCTCTTGCTTTGTACCTCATACTGACTGATGAGAGATGCCTTAATTCTCTCCTTTCAACGGGTCTCCTTCCATCGGATTCAGCTCATCTATTATGGAAATGGGACCTAGAGTCTTATGAGTACCTTGAGGCTTGTAGTCATTAGTGGCAGGCTCTCTTGCCATCGACGGTTGGGAATACATCAATGTCTCCTAATCGATGGATTCTTCAAGTGTTCGACACTGACTCCTTTTATTCACACTTGTAATAATGTACTTGGTGCATTGATACCTACTTTCATTATCGGTAGGTTGTCTCATGTTTGTTAATGGTATACCTCAATGACCGGTAATCAAATGATTTCTCATTGTGTTCGACCTCAACTCCTTTATTCACATTATGTAGCTTGAAACCTTAGCGGATTGTGTAGAAGACTTGAAGACATCACTATGTGGCCACAACTTTCCTGATTTGTTGATTCTTTTTCATTGAACCAGTACCTATATGACTTGAGTGATCATGGGAGATCATATTGTACCCCATTGTATACAGATATCTTCAGATTGGTTTTGAGACTAGTTTTACTGGGCCTTGTTGTAACTATGATAGCTTTCGACATGTATCTGCATTTGTATTTTTCTATTCATGGCCACAGATACTTGTTTGGTATATTTTTACATGGATCTATAGTGTAATTCTATTGGCATCCATGTATGGAAAATCAATGCAGAATGTAATGAGCAACTAATTCTTCCAGTTGGTTCCCCATCACTCCACTTCTGGGTTGTTTATAATGTATTTCAGCCATCGTAGCTACTCCTCTGACCTCACACATTAGGGGGCATTTGTTATAGCAATATTTTCCTCACCCTATGCAATCTTGCAAATAAGGCTTTTTTCCATTTCCCCATGCAGACTTATCATCCCTGTTTGTAAAGTCCAGAGTCAAAAATAAAAATATTTCCACATGTATGCACCTTGCCTACTATACAACATGCGTATATGTAGGCTACTCCACTACAACCCGTGTACATCGATATTTGTGCCAAAAAATTTAAATTAAATGTCGGGTTTCCATGTCACAATAGGAGATATCTGATCCTTGGCCTTCTATATACTGGAAGAGTTCTAACTCATCCCCTCAGTTCCATTTGAAGGCTATGAATGGGCCAATTCCAAGCTATGGAAAAGAGGAAAAATAATTCAACTTTGAGAGCAAAGTTACTCTAGAGAAATTATTTACTTCATATTGAGTCTGCATCCCTTTGTCATTTAAGCCTGAACACAGTGTTCAGCCCCCAAGATCTTCCCTTATTGATTGAGAACCTCATTACTTCTCTTTTATGAGCTTTCCTTTGGTGGAGGATTGAAGTGGTGGAAGCCCAGCTGGAAGGAAAAGTTTCTCGATTCTGAATTGTGTCGACACAAAAGTTTGTAATATTTTCACTTATGTTGATCATTTATTAATAGAAATACTCCTTTCCCTCCCAATTGATATCTTACAAATATTTGAGTTATTATCCATGGGCATATTTTTTATGTATATTAATGGATTATGTTATCTAATGTGCTAACCTTTTATATTATCACCATATGCTTGCTTTGCTTGCTTGTTGAGAACTAGTTGCAGGTATATAGCTTTGGGTCAAAGTGCTCAACGATGGACATAGTCGAACATATGGATGAGGTAGGCCTCTTTCTTATCTCACTTTCATATTGGTTTATATAGCATGTTTTTGGGATAGAGTTGATTTTTGCAGCCATTTCTGTCTGTTGTGGTTTACCCTGGCCATAGAGAGATTTTCCTCGTAATAGAAGACCGATTGAAAACTACCTTCCAAACCAAGTGGGGAACTTTTTCTAAAAACACATGCCCTTTGGGTTGATTAATGCAAGAGCAACCTTCCAAAGGGCCACAAATGTATATTTTCGAGGATTGATTAACATATGTGTAGTGTATACTTAGACGACGTGACTGTGTATTCAAAGAACAAAAAATACCACATCCAACATCTAACCCATATTTTCGAAAGGTGTAGGAAATATGGAATATCTTTAGACCCTAATAAAACTATCTTTGGTGTCGGGGAAGGTAAATTACTAGGTCATATTATATCTCAAGAAAGAATTTGCATAGATCCAGAACAAATAAAGGCAATAGCTCAACTTCCCTTACCCCACAAGAAAAAGGCTATGCAATACTTCTTTGGAAATATTCATTTTGTGAGGAAGTTCATGCCCGATTTTTCTAAAACTATCAAACCCTTACAAAAAATGATTTGCAAGGATGGTAATTTTAAGTGGGATGAAGAGCAAAAAGATGCCTTCAACAATATCAAGACTACAATATCTCAAGCTTTGGTGTTGCGAAGTCCCGACTTTAGTAAATAATTCTTCCTCTATACTTTCGTCTCTGACGACTCCTTAGCCGCGGTTTTGACCCAGAAGGATGATGATAAAAATGAGGCACTAGTATCATTTATGAGAACTAACCTCCAAGGAGTCGAATTAAACTACCCTACTATAGACAAACAAGCTTATGCAATGAACAAAGTAGTAAAACATATCAGATCTTACATCCTAAAAAATCACACCAAAATCATCGTGCCCCACCCCGCAGTTCGATCTATATTCAATCAAAAGGAGATGAGGGAGAGAAGAGGACATTGGATGGTTGTTGTCCAAGAATTTGATCTATATATAAAACCTGCCAAACTAGTGAAGGGACAAGGATTGTGTAAATTAGTCGCAGAAGCCCAAGACCGAATAAATGAAGACCTCGCATGGGAAAATGAATTAACAGTATGGTGTAGTGAAGCATTATACATTACCCTAGGGAAAGAGTCTTGGTACGGAAAACCGTTTTACCTCCTGCATCATGGGACTTGCCCAGAAAACCTAAACCCTAAGGAAAGGAGAGCTCTCAGAATAAAATATACACAATATTGCCTCATAAATTCAATGCTTTTTCGTGTAAATCATGATGGGGTACTCTTGATATGTCTTGAATGTGAAGATGCATAAAAGGTTCTAAGGGAGCTCCATGATGGTCTTGTAGGTGGAAACTTTTCAAGGAATACCATTACTCACAAAATATTAATAGCCACCTATTATTGGCCTACTCTATTTAGGGATGCTCATACATACGCTAGAAACTGTAAAAATTGTAAAATCAACACAGGGAGAGAAAAGAGAGTAGATGTCCCACTTCAACCAGTGACCATATTCGGACCATTCAAGCAATGGGGGTTAGACGTCATAGGGGAGATTACCTCGATTTCTTCAAAACAACATAAATACATATTGACCGCCACATACTATTTTAATAAATGGGAAAAGGCCATCCCTCTGACTCACGTGAATGAAAAGGTTGTAATATAATTCGTATAACAACAACTGATCATAAGGTTTGGGATGCCCTTCGTTCTTGTGTTTGACAATGCGGGTTATTTGTTTTCCACTCTATTAACATAGTTTTATCTAGACAAAGGAATCATAATAAAATACTCTGCAAACTACTATCCACAAGGAAATGGGGTGGAAGAACCAACCAATAAGAACTTAGTGAGGATCTTGAAGAAAAAATTTGCAAACAATCATAGGAATTGGCATAGCTCGCTTCATAATTTATGGTGTACGGACAAGAAGCCATTCTCCCAAATGGGTTATATATTCCATCCCTTCAACTTGCTCAGGGTTCAAGAGGGAAACCCTCATCAGTTATTCAACAAAGAATTGATACCCTCCTCATGATGGAAGAGGAAAGGGAAAAAGAAAAATCAAATTTCTCCGCTCATCAGTAGATAGTTAAAAGATGGTTTGACAAGCATAAGGCCAAAGAGAAGAATTTTGAAGTAGGAGACTTAGTCTTGAAATGGGATAGAGAAAATGAACCTAAGGGAAAACATTTGAAGTTCCAGAATCTATGGTTCAAACCTTTTCAGGTATCCAAGAAAATTGGGGAAGGCACGTATCGATTGAAAAATCTAGGGGTGAACCAAATGCCCTTCCGATAAATGGCCAAGCCATAAAACAATATTTATTTTAAAAAATAAAAAATAAATAAAAATTTGTGTGTCTTTTCATGTTATTTTCTTATTAGGATAAATGAGTAGGTGTAAAGTAGACTGATTGCAGAGTCCTTTTATTCCTTTCTTTTCTTTTGTTTGGTATTTTCTTGTAATAAAGTTGTTTTATGCAAAGAATCGGTTGACCCAAATAAATATGGTGTAGAAAACTCTGCTCCTAACTCACGTTTACATGCAACATAAGAAATGTTGGGAAATTGCATTTTTCTTAAAAGAGTTCTATATCTTTTCTTTGCAAAAAAACAACCTTAGTGAGTGATGAAGTGTCTGCCTAGTGGTCTGGTAAATCATAAAGGGAAAGATGACAAGTTAGAAAGGACCACATGTACCTCTAGACAAAGCTAGGAGGAATTTCACATTAACCATTTCATCTTGCAGATAACATACGTCCTCCTCTCCCACTCGCTCAAGGCATCCCTGCCAGAAATAAATCAATTGTATCAAATGAATGCAAAGTAGGAGAGCATATGTAGATAACTCTGTTGGGGATATGGACGCTCGCTGGAAGCGGAGAAACACTATAGCGAGTGAATAATGATAACTAAAACGGTCTCAAGCTAATGAATTCCTTACCCAGATCTTTCCAAAAGGGGGAGTGGGTCACGGTCAAGAGGAACGAAGGTGGAATAAGGGTTAAACTCCATAGGCGGACCTAGATTCACAAACTAGGGGAATTGTACAGGCATGGATGGAAAATACTTTGATAAAAGAAAATCTAGTTATCATCTCAACCAGCTTCTGCACCAGCTAATCCTAAGAGAAGGAACATAGATTCTTATTTCTCCCATAGAATCTCCATTTGTTGAGTGCTCAACACACCCTAAACGCTTTTATGAAATCCTGTCACTTTTCGGTACTATTAGCACCAAAAGTCACCTCTGGATTACGACAGAGGTAAGCCTAGTACCCATCAATCTTATATGTCATGATAATAAATTGGGGTGGTTGAATGGGCACAAACCCAAGAGAATATCGCATTAACTTAGAAAACTAGGCCAACCGTGCATGAGTAGGTGAGGTCTTGACCTAACTTCAGTCAGGAATTTGAGTTTAAAATGAGCAGAGGGAAGACTTGGTGAGAGTGGTGGACAAGACTGCTATGGGCATCAGGCCTTCTAGCATCTTGGAGAAGAAAAACAAGACCCTGAAATGTGTCGAGATGACATAGTCACAACAACACAATGATCAAACCTACATCACAATGCTACCATAACATCTCGACTGGATCCTCCAATTCCGAGATACTCTGTGTAAGAGGGAGAAGATAACATAGGAAACTGCTTAAAACTGGTGATAATATTGCTATGATCAAACATATATCACAAAAACACAAATACCCTTGACTGGATCCTCCAATTCCGAGTGTTTTAACACAACTATTTACAAAGATATGAAAAAAAGTTGATTTTCATTAAACAAGAAGTCTCAAATACAGATACATAACCAGAGAAACCAGTGTCTCATCAAAACTTTACAATACGGGAGCGTAGCTCAACCATCGACCATAAAAAAATATAAAAACTAAGTATATAAACTCAGAACTACTAACAACCCCCAGGGACATGAACGAACCACTGCATTCAAAGTTTTGTGTCTCCCCCTTCTGTTGTCAAACTACACTTGTCTTCCTCTGTCAGATGCGAAATTAAAATAGTATGGGCTATGCAGGAAAACCCATTTATAGAGGAGTTTTGGGTTGTCAGCTAGCTGCCACAGCCATCCTTTCATGCTTTCCATTTATGTGATGAAACTAGGTTTCAACCACCATCCCCCACTTTCATTAGCTGTCTTCATTGGGATCAGGGTGAGCCTTGACATCCATGAATTCTCTAGGTGGTGCCCATGACTTTGCCAAATTAATCTCGATGCCTTGAGCCCTACTACTCTCCTTCTGCGATCAATACAGGCACTTCAGGCCCTTGGCATAACTCTTATCCATCGTTCCACATGACCTCAGGCCATGACCCTGTGCTTATCCCCTATAAAATTTCGGGACTTTGCATATAGGGATTTCTCACTCCCCTTGATTCACAACATCGCAATGCCTGAAATCGTGAAATGGTCATATCCAGATCGACGGTCGGATCTGCTCTAAAATTGACGGCCAAGATTGCTTCCCCAAAGACCCCATGTCACTAGCTCTACGCGACAGGTGCTAAAATTATTCCCAGACCCACACACCATAGGGCCGTAGGCTATGACCATGGGACCAAACTTTGAGCGCTATGAGATTTCACGTGTCAGGAGTTTGTGTTGTGCTCCATGCTCGAACCTCCGATATGAGAAATCATGATTTCACATTATCTACTGCCACGTGCCCCTCTGCTTTAGATGACCCAGATCAAATTTTCACTGTGGGACCACATACCATCGACACTCCTGGGAAGACTTTTCTTTGGACCGGATCCCACACCAAGCATCCTCTGGAATGGACGGACCTGATTATTTCATGATTTTGCATGTCGCAAGTTTTCAAGACTTTCCCTCCTACTTTCTCGACTCACGAAATCATGAAAAGATGACCCAATGGTCCAGATATCTCCCTTGATCAACAACTGCGATATTTTCATGATTTTTCATTTCAGGAGTCTTTAATGTGATTGACTCTTGACCCCTCAATTCATGAAATAGTGACTATGTTGATCGTGTGCCACATGTCCCATTGAAATGAATGGCCCAGATCTCACGATTTCAGGACTTGGTCTAATGCTAAAGTTTGCGCAACTCTATAATCCTGATTGCCCGATGTCCGCCGATCTAATTTATCTGATGGATTTGATGAATGAGACTGAGCCTGTGCTTGATGGATTTTCACCGACCAGGTATGTGTGCACCTTTGCATAATCGCACCTCGACTTTGGATAAAAATGCATATGGTGGGTTATTAAACCCCTTTTCTCGTATTTGGTAACCCAATGGCCAACTTCAAAGGAAAAACATCCCCTTGCAAGAATAAGTGCTAACATTAGGCTCCATGGGGGATAGAGTCCTCCCTGCGAGGCTCTACAATCTCCTTTTGCAGTTCCAGTCACCTTCTATTGGGCTATGGATTCCAGCTCAAAACACATTGCTGAAAATATAGGCCGAAAGTAAAAACAAAAATAAACACACATGCTCGAAGGAGATTATTTATGTACAATCCTAAACTAATAAAATTTTACATAGTGCTAGGTGAAAGAAAAAATCCACCATAGCCATTCAAGCAAGTTCATAACTGGAAGCTCCTTCACTTTGTCGATGATTGATAATAGGTAATGCAACTGTAACAGTAGAACGATTACATTCTTCATCTTTCCTCCTAATGTTGAGGTCAGGATAAAGCTAGGCGGCTTCAAAACATGAAGGAAATACAACTTCATGTATTCCTTCACAGGCTCATAGGCCAAGCAACAAACTCTAGAAAATGGGTAACATACATCCTTCTCTGCTACATAGCTACTCACGCATCGTTGAATATCTCTGGTAGGCACAGGAGGGTGAACAGTTGATACAGGATGACTGATCTCAAGCGATGGCTGATCACTAATAGATTCTAAACAAGAGATTAAATTCTCCTTCTGTTGCTCCTCAGGTTCTTCTGTTTCTTCTTCTTGACTCTCCTAAGGGTCAGATTCATAATCATCAAAAACAAGACCCTTGGGAAAACTCTTCTCTTCATATTGCTACTGAGTGTCTTCGGCAGGTCCAGGAGGGATGATTTCCTTTGTTGGAGTTACTTCACACACACCTAGGATTTATTTTTCCTAAGGTTATTCCTTGTTTATTAGTCATAATTAGTCATTATCCAGTCTCCTATATTTTAGGGGAAAATATTCCACTTGGAGAATATTCTCTTTCAGTTGACACTTCAGTTTGACTAGTTGAGTTGAGTTTATATGTTGCATTGTTTTTGTCACCATGCAACATTGGGATCATCACCAACCCACTACTCTTTGTTCAGTCAGTTAACTGAAAACTAGTTGACTAGTTAACTCAGCTAGGTGGCAGTTCACTCCCATAACTGCCTGAGAGACTAGACTAGGTGGTAGTTTACTCTTGTAACTACTAGTCTGTGTCCAGATCAATCTAGACCACCAATATGGCTCATTAGTTACTCATTTATCCTATATATACTGTAAATTATTCACAGTTTGAGTGTGTAATATGGTTAATGAGAATTCTTCCATTCTTTCTCCCCTTCTTCTTCTTTCTTCTATTCTCTCTAAAAATGTGTGTATTATTGTCTATCTAGATCTATTTTGTGCAGTTTAAACACATTTACATCCTCAATATAATCTTGCTTAATGAACATAAGATAAGGCCCAACAGTCTGTTCTTGGAAATCCTGCACATCCAACTTAGAACTTGATTCGTAACTGTCATATACAGGTTGATCGCTTCTCTGGTCAGTGAACTGTGATGTGGAGCTCTGCTACTCTTCGTTTGAATAATCCTCAAATATATGGACAAAATCTAAAGTGGAACGATCTCCCAATCCTTCTTTTCAATCCCAAATGTAAACACATCATGGGAAATATCATGAAGAAAAAGATAAGAATCCTCCTCCAAAATGGCTCATTCCTTTAAAACTAATACAACAGGCTTATGAGGGGTAGAAAATAATGTCACTACCACCATGGAATATTGAATACTACCCTCATCAGTAGGGCTGCCAAGAACAACAACTTCAAGAACTGGAAAATCCTTTGTATTTTCTTCAAATAGGCAGTAGTCATGATCTGCATTGAACTCTTCTATATCTACAGAGAGATATTCTACAAGCTCTATCAACTCACCCAGAGCATCGTCCTCTTCATGGTCCTCATCCTCTCAAATTTCATAAGACACAGCCACATTTTGATCATGGCCTTCATATTCCTCACAACAATTATGATAGATTAACTCAGAGGAATAATGCCTTTGACAGTGCCTACTAAAGGCTGCATGAAACTCTCTCAGGGAGGAGATGCTAGCAAGGGGTAAAGAATGATACCATTCACGAGCATCCCTTGCTAATGAGAACATGAACATTTTTAATAATACATACTGATGATGTATATCTAATTGATGCATGAGTTCATGAAACTCATGGAGATGCTGAGCAGGGTTGTCCTCTACATGCCCTCTAAATATGGGAAACTAATCACCCCATTCATCCACAGTAGGGACAACATTAAGAAAACCAGGAACAATAGAAAAATTAAAAGAAGAAAACCTTCGAGCCAGGATTTTGTCCATTTCGAACCAGTGGAGTCGTCGATCGATCCTTTAATCATGGAGTCGCCAGGTGAATGATGCACAGCTTTGAATGTGTCTGGTCTTTGTTCACCATAAAAGTCCAAATCCTAATGTTGTAGCTCCCCTAGAGAACTTCTCAAGATGAGAAATAAGTTGTTGAAAACCTTCTCGAGAAAGATCCTATGGGTCATCTTTCAGGTCTGCTAAAAGTAGCCACGACTGAAACAATGAAGTGGAAATAGTGGAGTCGCCAGGTGCACAGTTGCAATCTTGGAGGGCTCTGATGCCTGATGCACCTTCAGAATCAGAGGCTCAATGTCGTTCAATCCTAGGGAAAATCTTCAACTTCGTCCCCGATAATGGCGTCAGAAATGTTAGCACCAGAAGTCACCTCTGGATTGTGGCAAAGGTAAGCCTAGTACCCATCATTTTTATATGTCACAATAATAAATTGGGGTGGTCGAATGGGCACAAACCCAGGAGAATATCACTTTAACTCATAAAACTAGGCCAGACTTGCACGAGTAGGCGAGGTCTTGACCTAACTTCAGTCAAGTAGTTGAGTTTAAAATGAGCAGAGGCAAGACTTGGTGAGAATGGTGGACAAGACTTCTATGGGCATCAGGTCTTCCAGTAGCTTGGAGAAGAAAAACAAGACCCTGAAATGTGCCAAGATGACACAGTCACAAAAACAAAGTGATCAAACCTACATCACAATACTACCATAACAACTCGACTGGATCCTCCAATTCTGAGCTACTCAGTGTAAGAGGGAGAAGATAACACATGAAACTTCTTAAAATGGGTGATAATATTCCTATGATCAAACATACATCACAACAACACAAATACCCTCGAATGGATCCTCCGATTCCGAGTGTTTTAACACATCTGTTTACAAAGATATTAAAATAATTTGACTTTCATTAAACAAGAAGTCCCAAATATAGATACATAACCATAGAAACTAGTGCTCCATAAAAAATGTACAATACGAGATCTTAGCCCAACCATCGACCATAATAAAATAAAACTGAATAGATATACTCAGAACTTCTAATGACCCCCAGGGACACGAACGAACTACTGCATTCAAATATTTTCATCTCCTCCTTCTATTGTCAGACTACACTTGTCTTCCTCTATCAGATGCGAAATTAAAATAGTATGGGCTTTGCAGGAAAACCCATTTACAAAGGAGTTATGGGTTGTCAACTAGCCGCCATGACCATCCTTTCATGATTTCAATTTATGTGATGAAATGAGGTTTCAACCACCATCCCCCACTTTCATTAACTGTCTTCATTGGGATTGGGATGAGCCCTAACATCCATGAATGCTCTAGGTGGTGCCCATGACTTTGACAAATTAATCTCAATGCCTCGAGCCCCACTTCTCTCCTTATGCAATCAATACAGACAATTTCTCCCCTTGGCACATCTCTTCTCCACCATTCCACATGACCTCGAGCCATGAGCCTGCGCTTATCCCCTATAAAATTTTGGGATTTCGCATATCGGGAGTTCTCACTCCCCTTGATTCACAACATCGCGATGCCCAAAATCATGAAATGGTCATATTCAGATCGATGGTCGGATCTGCTCTAAAATTGACGGCCAAGATTGCTTCCCTGAAGACCCCACATCACTAGCTCTACGCGACAGGTGCTAATCTTTTTCCTGGACCCACACACCATAGGGCTACGAGCTATGACCATGGGCCCAAACTTTGAGCGCTATGCTATTTCACGTGTCAGGAGTTTGCGTTGTACTCCATGCTCAAACCTTTGATATGAAAAATCACGATTTCACATTATCTACTGCCATGTGTCCCTCTGCTTTGGATAACCCAGATCAAATTGTCTTTATGGGACCACATACCATCGACACTCCTGGGAATAATTTTCTTTGGCCCGGATCCTACGCCACACATCCTCTGGAATGGACGACCCTTATTATTTCATATTTTGCATGTCGCGAGTTTTCATGACTCGCCCTCCTACTTTCCTGACTCACGAAATCGCAAAAATACGACCCAATGGTCTAGATCTCTCCCTTGATCAATGACTGCGATATTTTCACGATTTCTCATTTTGCGAGTCTTTGATGTGATCGACTCTCGACCTCTCGATTCACGAAATCATGACTATGTTGATCGTGTGCCACATGTCCCTCTGAAATGAATGGCCCAGATATCACGATTCCAGGTGTTATCACTCTATAATTTGCCCAAGGTTGTGGAGGCATTCACAGAGACAACATCAAAACCGCTTCGATTCAGGGATCTAGCCCTTCGAGACTCAGAGAGGGATCTCTCTGTGTGATATAGATTTGTTTGAATAGATATTAGGCTAGCTATGGAGAATAAAATATGTTTTTGAGTTGGATAGGTGCAGAGAAGAGGAACCATGGGCAATGGAGTCACAATATGAGATTTAATCAAAAACAAATCCTATAGACAACCTTACAGGGAAAGGTAGGAAAATCACTGGATTCTTCGTAAGCTTGGGGTATGGTAGAGGGGGGAAAATGTTAAGAGGTCAAATTAAATACAAAGCAGTAAAGAATTCTACATTTAACTTTTACTCGAAAAACATTGACATTGCTTTAAACTCAGAATAGGGTGTTTTTACACAAATATTGATCTTAAATCTCTTTGAAACAATGGAGAAGAAAAACATATATGATAATAGATGAAAACAAAATCAAAATGAGAAAAAAAATCACCAATGAATTTGACACAAGAATCCTGTAACTACTGCGACTGTATTATTGAATTGATGAAAAATACGGGAGGCTCTATGAGTTGTTTACAAAAACTAAATCATGGTCTCTTGACTGATCAACCGCCTTTTACATTAAAATCATCTCAATAAATAGGAGAGATCTCCTAACAAGTTGTGTAAGTCGGATTTAACCGCCTCGGCCAAGAATAGCATAAAATCCCCAAAAATCTGGAACTGCAAATTTGGTTGAATTTCTTGAAAATAGGGGTACGCTCAGTCATTGATTTCTCCCAATCAGTGACACCAGGGGTGATTTTAAGAACCACCCCTAAATTTATATGTATAATAAATGGGTGAATCTCCATGATACATAGGAAAAATTGAAGGCTATTTTATCAATTATATAATATGTATATATAATTTTTTGGCGAATCTTTTAGTCACTTATATAATCTTGTAAAATCTTGGCGAATATTTCACTAACTATAAAACCTTGTAATGTTTTGGCAAATTTCTTGATAAAGTATAAAACCATATATAATAATAGGAAAATGTATTCGTTAAACTATAATATACTCATTTTACATATTTGGAAAAAGAAACATAATTTGTCCATCCTTTAGACAATGTTGCAAACATTAGGGTTTATGCTTGTCAAGGTTCTCACTGTATACTCTTGCATATCCCTCTATCAGTTTTGATGAAATTTCACCAAAAAGTTCATATGTGTTGATCCTGACCACCACTTCTATCAAGCTCAGGATATATTAATATTTTCTCTACCACTTCCATTGTGGACTATTTATTACTAATTCATTGATTATGAAAGGACCCTTCAAACAAGTTCATCATAGATGATAGGATTTTCTTAAATGGGAGCGCACATAATTCTATCCATCAATAACTCCAAAAGTATTATAACATTGATAGGTCGCATTCCATGCATGACTTCCTCTCTAATCATCCATTTGTACTAAAAAGGACCTCTTTCCAAGGAAGAGAAGTCTCTTTTACCCCTTATATATATTTATTGTTTTATAAAAAACTTAAAGGGACACATAAATTTGTAAAAAATGTTGCACATAGATTAGGCCTTAGAATTTTTTTAATTTCCTTTCACTTAGAAAGAGAAGAGTGGTATTGAGTGGGACAT
>ML788131.1:418009-452107 GCA_009831015.1 Picea engelmannii | reverse complement strand
TTTTTATTATTATTTTTTATTAATGTTTATTCTAACAAACTAACCTAATTATTAACAACTAACTTAATTATTAATTAATTGATTGATTATTAACTAGTCTAACATATTTTAATTAATCTAAAATTATTAATTAATCTAATTAACTTATTTTATTGCTAACATTATTAACTTATTTTTCTTTTTAGCCTAAGTTTGTTTATTCATGGAGGGGAGGCGGACAAGAAGTAGCCAACGGGACAAATGGGCAAAGGGAGTGAGTGGCGCAACGGTGGATGAAGGATGCAGCAGGGTGATTGAGGATCGGGCAAAATGGATGGAGGGGAAAAAGAAAACAACCGAGAGACCAGCAAGACAAATGTCTTCATCACGGGGGCAACACCAAAATGCAGCTGAAGAATTGAGTTACCTGTGATTATAGGACCCTAACACCAGGCCTTGGTCTGATGCTAAAATTTTCACAACTCTATAATCTTGATCACTCAATGGCTGCTGATCTAATTTATCTGATGGATCCGATGGCTGAGACTGAGCCTCTGCTTGATGGATTTTTTTTGACCAGGTATGTGCATGCCTTTGAATAATCACGCCCCGACTTTGGATAAAAATGCATATGGTGGGTTTTTAAACCCTTTTTCTCGCATTTGGTCACCCAATGGCCAACTTCAAAGGAAAAAAATTCCCTTGTAAGAATAAGTGCTAACAGGTACCACTTGTTTTCTTTTGTTTTGTTGTATAAATTGAGTCCACTGTGGAAGGATTGCTAATTTTTTTTTCATGTCTTTTCATCAATCAAAGTGGATTTGTTTGAACCTGTCAATGTGAAAACATTTGTGTCTGAAAGAACTTGGCATTCTAACTAAGAATCTACATCTAAAATTCTAACTAGTGCGCCTATGTTCAACGTCGGCAAAATACAAGCAGATAAAATGACCACACAGTAATAATAATCGTTGATCGTCAATGTATCATCAACATCGGTAAGAGGTGAAGTAAATTTGTGCTAGTTATTCTCCAAGAAGATTCAGGAGTTAGTCGATTTCCCATCGGTGTCAACAAAATACAAGAGGGATAAACATTGATAGGAGCCATGATAAACCCTCGATAGCTGATGATGGATGTGTTTGTTCAGGGTTGATGAAATCTCAAAGGGTTAAATCATTGAAAATTTAAGCATGGACACATTGTCAATCATCGACTCCGGATGTACTTTAGGCATCGAAAAGTTTCTAGGGGGTTAATCCGAGAGCACTTGCTTAAGCTTATCGTCGATCATCGATCCTTGATACTTTTTCGGCATTGGAAGCGTAGGATCTTTTGTTAAAACGATTATCTAAGGGGAAGTCCCCGATTTTGAATCACATGATTAAATGAAGACACCAGTTTCAAGCGCCATGTGTCTTTTCCACATAGGCATTTCGTACGTCCTAGTTGCATCCCAAGTCACCTTAGGTTTTCCTGTGTCGTAGTCAAAATTCTAAGTCAGCATTCCCACGTCATCTATGTATGGAAAGATGGATTGGTGTCAAAGTTTTTTCCAGGAGATATCAACGAACAGTGTTTAAAGAGAAGCCCTGACTCCCAATCCACCAGTTAGATTAGCAAAATGATGGGATGTTTTCAGCATGAGATATGATCGAATTATGCAATTTAATAGGCTAGTTAAAGTTTCTCTCCACATACATTGCTAACACATGCGTCGATTGAACAACGGGAATTTTAAATCGTCGATAGACCACATTATATCCCGCGCTCGTGCTGCCAACCTACGATCAAATTTAATTTCAAAAATAATCAAGATGTGGCAACAGATTTTGTAGAACTGCACTCATATCCTGAATTGAATAACTAATGCGACAAGGCAAGTATGATTTCTATCTAAATCACTAATAAAAATTCGAACACCTCCACCTCCATTCTACACACAAGTTTCCATTTCCAGAGCAGTCGAAGAAGCAAAGAGAGTGTCTCAAGAGTTGCGTTTGATTTTTAGACTATCAAAACTAGGTTAAGCTGGCAGAAGAGGGAAAAATGCCTCCAAGTAATAAAATGACCAGACACTCACCGAGGGAACCTAAGTTAAAGGAGGTATATATTGGTGAAGTTTCTTCTCCCATCACTGCAAGGCAGTTGGAATACACTCCCAAGGTGGAACTAGTCATTAAAACTTTGACGAAGAAGGAATTCATTCAACCCTCGGATTTTGGTGATAAAGAAGTGACCATTGGATATAAAATAATTCTCCCACACTGGGGAGATCTATTCAATAGAATCAATTGGGAGGATTACCTGGAATTTACCCCACACAACGAACCAGATGTAAGGGCACTCGACAACCAAGTTTTCCCGAACATTCGATAGCCATGCTTGCACATGGTAGCCTGTCGAACTCCAGGCTTAACCTTCATTGAGACTCTGAGTTGGAAAATTGATCATGTAGACACACATAAGTGCCTCATTAATGATGAGAATGGTGAATGTGTCAGAGTTTTTCTCCCGATAGAGGTCCAAAAGTATTACAAGATCAGGGACTCAAAGGAGCGATTGAACGCAGACTTCATGGTGAAATTATATGAATTCCATGACACCAGCGGATTGATGGCCTCATGGTGGAAGGAGGGTAAGAAATTTACAAACCGGATCAATGGATGGTATGGGACAGTGAACCTGAGGGAGCCATATATCTACTTGATGGCTCTTATCTGTCGATTATACAGGGAAAAGGACTGTGCCAAGTTCTCGAAGGCATGGATTCCCCTGGTGTACAATGTGGCTATTTCGGGGAGTAGTTTCAACTGGGGAGAAATCATCTCCAATGAATTGAGCACCAATTTATTGCAGGATCAGACATCGAAAGAAGGAGAATCTCTCGCTTTTCACATGGCCTCATACCTACTAGATGTAATTTTCACAAGGAATATCTTCGTCGGTATGAATTTAAGCTGGCACATTGTATAACTTCTAGTTCATGTCTACTTCAACATCCTATGGGAGAAAAGGTACAAAATGTATTATGCCCTTATTTACGATGAATTCATCGCCAAGATTTATTTCATTATATTTAAAAAGGAATTCCCAAGGTTGTTTGTAGTGGCCAATAAAATTATATCGAAAGTAGGCCACTGGTATCTAGATGAACACACAACCTATATCAGGGTATTTGAGGCCATCGGAGCACCACATTTTCTCCTTTCTCATGTCCCATACCAACTCATCATAGGATAAATTTGTTCTCAGACTATCCTACAGGGTTATAATGCCACTTTGGTGAAGGACAAGAAACAAACATTTATACCCTATGGTTTCCATGTTGGGTTTTATATAGTGAAGGACATGGCTCAAGATAAACAAGAGGGTTTGAGTTAGCTGGAATATAGGCTCTCGACAAGTTGGTTTCACAAGCATGAACCTAAAGGCCTTGTAGTCCAACATGCTTCACAAGTCTCTTCATGTTGGCCATATGCGCATGACAAGTTTGAAGATGATATTTTTACAAAATGTGCTTATGATTGGGAGGAGGTATTAAAAAGGAAAGCTAATCCGAACATGACCAAGTTCAAAGCTATGAGCATGGATTAGTAGGTTGAAAAAATAGAGTAGTTGGCTCAAGAAGCTCTGAGGGTTAGAGAAGAAATCAGAGCAGCAGAAACCATAGAGTCACAAAGGAGAGGGTTTTCATTACTAGAAGGATCCCAAAGAGTCATTGACCAGCTAGAGAACGATCCTCAAATCATAGAAATGATGAGGATCCCCTCAGAAAAACCAATTACAATCAAAGAGGAGCCAAATGGCTCAGAGTCAATACAACTGGAGGAAAACACCAGTCTGGAAAACCCTATAGTTCCATCCCCATAGATTAGATCATCGATGATCATTCCAACCCAGTTTGAAAGTCCAAGAACACCATGTGAAATAGGTGTTCCAAATCCCTTGTTTGATCTAATAACCATCTATGATGATGAGGAGAGTTCTGAGATCTCACTAGTAACTCTGATACCAATTACATAGGATAAGGAACCTAATAAAACATCTTCTCCAAGTCTCGATGCATCAGTTAAAAACCCTCCACAGGGTGACCATGAGGCCAAAAGTGTCTTAGACACTAATTTTCTCGACCTATTAGGGACCCCGAAAGGCAGCTTCAGAGAGGAGCTAGGATCATGTGGACAAAAAGGGGAAGTGTAACAGCAAGAGATCGACACTTCAAAATCCAATCACCAAGTAAGTATTGAAACTATCACTGACTCTTTACTTTTGGTTGATACCTTTCCATTCGATAAACACTAAATGGTGGTCGATCCATCGGAGCATATGAAATAAGTGCGGGAACCAGTCCTTGAACAAATACACACAACATGGAGCCTGGGAAGCACTCTAATCTAGGGAGAACAAGAAATCCCTGATCCTGTTGATGAGGTCGTCGATATACAGGTGATCACTTATGACAGGAAGAGGAAATCTATCATGAAAAAGACCACCAAAAAGAGAAGAATCACGCTAGATAGCTCAATTCTCATTACCACTGAGTAGAATATGCTCAATACAGAACATGCAAAGACATGTGAGCTCATCGATGCAGGGATGGCTATCATTGATGCCATGTTGGATCGAGCAAGGAGAGATGAAAAGGAACTATCCACTGCACTAAAGGAGATAGATCATCTACGCCATTTGGAAAAATACTATCAAGACGCGACGCAAGCCACAGTGTTTCTTAAGAGTGAGTTCCAATATTCTTATGCAAAGTTCACAAGAAAAATAAATATTTTCACTGTAGTTATAGCTGATTTCCAAGAAGATATCCTTATGGCACTGGAAACCTACAAGGACATGGAGATATGGTATGAAAAAAAATACTAAGCAGTGGAAAGAAATGACTACATCAGTGTCGTGTGAAAGGGCCCAGACACAGAGGAGCATGGTATTCAAGTGCTAAGGGATAAAAACATCTCTTGGATCAAGAAAGCAGTTGAATAATGGGTAAGTATGGCCCAGGAACCTCAACGAGAGATACAAAAAAAGTGGACCGAGTGCGAAAAAGGCTAGGAAAATATCAATCAAGAGATGAAAGGCATTGGCCTCCCAGAATTCATCTCACCTGAAGACTTTGTCGACCTGCATGACATAGTCAAGCGACATGCAGAACAAGACTCAGCATGGGTAGTGGAGATCGCACAGGTGGAAATCATGGCACTAGGTCAAATACAACATTTTATGGAACATCTGATCAAGGCTCATGTAGTTCTGCAACGGTTGAGTGCCAAGGTCATCAAATATAGAGAACAGTCAGTAGAAGTGAAATAAATCATTTCATCCCTAATGGATCAGCACATGTTCACGTATGATAACACGTTCGAGGATCTCTTCATCAAATGGTCAGAATATGAGAAGAGGCATACACTCCAGTAGAACCATGAGATGATTTCCAGAGAACAAAGAGATCAAGTGCCACATGGCACTATTTTTTTTTACTTAACTTAAACTTGTAGCAGCTATTTTTAGTTAGTGGTTCTTTATAAATAAAAGGATTGACCTTTTAGAATAGGTTGATGGTTTTGGGAAGAAACCCTCTTTTGGATAATTGTAAAGAACTATTTCTAAACAACCTTAATTGAGAAGTCATGTTTAGGATGAGAGACAAAATTTTGTTTTTTCATCAAAGACATTATGTGATTGGATTGAGGAGGAATTACTTCCAACTTTTATTTCAGTAATTGATGTTGTAACGAGTAAGAGTTTCTGAATCTATTGATAAGTTATTTGTTTAAATATTTTTTGCAGTTATTTTGTTCTTAATGATGGAAATTAAATCGTTGTGTTAATGTGTGATTAATGGTAGAGCTAAGGAAACTATTTTTCTTGCAATCATCTTATTACATGTATATTTTTCTTAAGATAATTGTATCTCAGTCAATGTTTAAATACCAACAAGTTAACGTATTAGTACTAGGATTGTAATAGGTGTGAATATCTTTGTCTGCATGCTTGAGCCCGAGGGTTATCCCAAGCTCAGCCTTTTTCAGTAGTTAAGAATCCTTTCTATCAATTGGTTTATACCAACACATCTCATTTTATATCAAACTCATCTAATAAAAGAAAAGAAAAAAAAAAAACATTTAATCTGAAGGAGGAAATTTCATAGAAATACATCTTGTCAATCACCAAGTAAATCCCATCGATAAATTAGCTAGACCGAAAGTTCTGGAGAACCATTCCACCATCAAAATCTTCACAGTATAATTGGGCCTTTGTTGGCCCTCGACAAAGTTTTGAGGAAACCTTGGTCAAATTTGGACCACATTTTGGACTTCGATGCGAGGATCGAAGATGGAGCTCCATGGTGAATACGAGATCAGTACGGATCTCACTTGTTTTGCGTACTTGTGCACCCAGCAAGGGGTTCACTAGGATTTTGTAATGGGTTATGGGATGTCATCCCATGGGTTTACCCATGTTTAGGCCTTTTTGTAAGGAAATATAAAAGTATAAATAAGTTAGAATGTAATGTAGAAGAGGTCAATAGCTTGCAAGGCTAAGTGCAAGTAGTTCGGGGTTGATTAGTGCAACAAAATGTGTATGTAAGGCTATGTGCTTGATAGAGAAGTGGGCTTTGTGTCATGACCTAGTTTTGGGAAGGAGGATCCGGCGCTCAGTGCGTAGATATCTTATCATCTGCGAAGCTTTTCTCTGTGGCTTAGTGCACGGGAGCAGATGAATGTAAGAGATTCATAAGAATAATAAAGAAGACGAAGCAGTTGGTGGACATAGCCCCACACTAGGGTGAACCACATATATCTTGTGTCTTTGGTTGGCTTTGTGCTGTGTTTTTTATGCTATGGATATGCTTGGTACTTTGTTTATTATGTTTGTTAGATAGATTTGTTGATGCTTAGTGCATTACTTAAGATGAATGAATGTTAGATCTAACTCTGTGTTGTGTGCTAAATGGTTGAGGTACTTAATATTTATTGTTACTGCATCGATCTATATTAGGGTTTTGTTCTAGGATGTTAATGAAGCTAATAAGTTAATGAATATCATCTTGTAGTGTTAATAGAATACTCTGTGAAGTGTTGCTATCATAGATCTGTGTCCCAGCTTGGTTACAGACACTTGAGTCTTGTAACCCTCACTGCTTCTACCTTCAGTGAGACTTCACCTGCTTCACAGGCATTGTCGAAAGGGTCGGTAGTTAGGGTTTTTTTGGTGCATTGTTGAAGCATTGAACCCTAGGTATGCCACTGTGCCAACAAATGGTTCCATTGTCGGGACCTAAAAATGTGATTGTTGGGAACTGAAAAAAGAGAAGATTTGTGCATAGATCTGTTTTTGTAGTGCGCAGTATTCTAGTTGACTTACTAAGCTTTGTGCTAAGAGAGAAATCCGATCTAAAGAAAAGAGGTAAGATATTAAAAGAGGTAAAGATGTGTTCTTTGATAAGAGTAAGATAAGTGAAAATTGGTGTTTCAAAAGTATGAATTTAAGTATATTTAATAGATTATGTCCTAGTCTGAAAGCTACGGTGCAGTTGGAAGAAAGAGTTGATCTAATTAAAGACAATAGAAATGAAGAAAGATATGTTATTCCTATGCATAGGGAGAATTTTTGGACTAATAAGTGGATGCAGGAACCTAGAAAGAATCTTTGCATATTGCAGGTCCAACACTATGATCCCAATGTGAAGTAAAGAAGAGGTTTGGGAACATTTAAGAGAAAGAAAGGATTGACACAATGTTATAACTGTAGAAGACTGGGACATCTTGCTAAGGAATGCCCTGGTATAGGTCTTATTTGTCTTTGTTGTAAAGTTGTTGGTCATGAGGTTGAGGATTGTACAAACATGATTGCTAAAGTTCAAAGGATCAACATGAGACAAGAAAACTATCAAGAGACTAATATCATGTTAGAGAATCATAAAGAGAACGAATCAGAGAAATTTCATACTACATTAGAACAGTTGAAAAAAATGATGGATGATCACAAAGAAGTTAGCTTACCATAGATCCTGAAAGTAAAACAATGCATAAGTAAAAGAATAGAAGACTTCGACATAGACTGTCTCTTGGATGAAGAAACACAAGTGAATATTATGACAGAAGAAACTTGGGAAATTTCGGGAAATCCTACAGTGGTACCTTCATTGGGAATAATAGGATTGTTTAAAGGAAATATGATAACCCTATGTGGAAGAGTTACTAATGTACCTATTATTGTTCATGGAATATCGACTGAAGAGGAATTTGAAGTCATTAAGTTTGTTGAGAACAACTCCCCTTTCCCACTCTTGTTAGGAAAGACTTGGATTGAGAAGGATCATATTAGAAGGAAAATAGAGGAGGAAGCTACATAAAAGAAAAAGCAAGAACTAAGGGATTTCATAGCTAGAAAAATAGACCGACTAACATAATAACAAGAAGATAAATCAAAGCAACATAGGGCAAGAGAAGTAGTTGTCGAAAGAACGCAAGAAGGTTTGAAGGACCTATACGTTATCTCCTAGAATAAAATTGTAAATTTTGAGTCTTAGGTGATAGGATGCTCACTATTTGGAGGTGATACTAATAATTTTTGAGTTTGAAGTCTTAAATATAGGTGTTAGTCTTATTATTCCAAAGAATAATTGAGTCTATCATTTGAATGTAAGAAAATCCAAGAATTGATTTTTGGTGGCTAACGGTTAAGTTCTAGCAAGATGTAAGTCCCCGAAAGTTGTTCCCTTTCGGTGGCTTAAAAGACAAGTACAAGGCGCACTTAGCCCCCATAATCGCAGAGAAATATTTTTGGCTAGTGCATATTCTACATCTCGAAATGGTAAAAGGTACATGTTTCATTATTTTTTGGTAAGCGGCTTGAAATGGAAATAACATGTTGACACGAGCTAAACCTCCATATTTGGACTTATCATTACCAAAAGATATAAAATCCCCGTGTTAAATTTGAAACCCTGTCACTTCTAACAAATGCCCTCATCATCATTGCATTCATCATACATTCTATCAGATATATATCACCATCAAGTTCATTGTAATCATTACAATTTAAACCTTTCGACACAAGATATCCTTTAAGGGTTTGACTTTCCACCATTTTAACACATGTAGATCTTTCCTCTGCCTAATATCAGTATTATCCTTCATAGGTGTGAGTCTCCCCTTTCAGATTTATTTTTTTGTTGATTACAGTTACTAATAGAATTTGTAGATGAGTTGAGGAGGTTTTCCCCTTAGGAAAGAGTTGGACGATGTTAAGTATCTGGAATCTCATCCAGAAATCTATCAAATGTTTACAGATGCATGTTGTTTTCAGATACATTCAGAAATTGCGGGGATACCATCAGGGAGTGACAGAATATTTTGTTACGACTTATGATGGATGCAAAGTGAAAATTGGACTACTGGAGATGAAAATTGATGAATCCATCATTGCAGCTGCTAGAGAGATGCCAGGAGAAGGAGAAAAATGGTTAAAAACAACCATCACTAAGAATATTGAGTCCATACCCTATCTTAAACCTCAGTTTCAAGACATCATCTGGAAGAAAGATATCCCAACATCTCATCTTGACAAGAAATGGCAAGAATTTCTTAAATCCATACAGGTTTATATCACCTGTGAGGGAAGGTATGACAGAGTAATTCTCTACCATTTTAGACTGATGGGTCACTTCACAGGAAAGAATCCTTTGAACCTGCCATATTAGAAGTCTTACCAAAATGTCTCACAAGGTCTAGTCTGAACCAGATAATATCAAGAACACATTGTTCCACTTTGGCCTTATAAAATTGATAGTTTTGGAAGAGCTCAGGAGAATGGGAAAGACCTGGGAGCATTTTCTCTCTTGGGGAGGATTTGAGCTAGAAACTCATCCAGAAAATAAGAAAAAAACATCCAAAAATAAGACATTGACACCTCAGAATAGCTCAAGAAGAAGGAGGGCCATTACTTCAATGCAAGCAGAGGAACCAGTATCTACATCCAAGCATAAAAAGGCAAAGAAGAAATTGTTTTTTAGTGAAGCAGCAGAGGAAGGTAATATCAAACAAACAAATATTATGAATTTGCCTTACTCATATTCTGAGTCTGAACCTATGGCAGAAGAAACTTCAGTGTATCAAGACATGAAGCTAGTCTTGGATAATGCATAACAGACATAAGTATTTCCTATCCTTGATAAAGGTGAATCATCCACCAAGAAAAAAGTAAGAAAATCAGTCAAGATTCAGAAATTGAAAGACAAAATTGCAGAGTATGAAGTGTTAGAAAGAGTTATAAAATCTAGGTAGGAGACATTAACCCAAAATTTTGTAGAGACCAGAGATGCCTTTGAAAGATTGGCACTCATTCATGTGAAGGAGAAAAGAAAGAGGAAAAAGGTAATCCAACATAATTATAAACTTTCTATGAGGGTTAGGTTTCTGAGATTTAAAAGAAAATTTATTACTACTAAACCTACTACTCGTTCAAACCTCGAAGTCTTAGCCGGAATGGATGAGAATTTACACGAAGGTTCATCAAAGTAGATAGAGTCAACTTCAGATTTTGAAGATTTTTTTTTTTGTCAAAACCTACACTTTCGGTTGCTTAAACAATTCACAAAGGTGAAATAAGCCACTGAATCCCAAAAATTTTGGTGGCTAATTCCTGTCCTAGTCCAGCAAACCATTGAAAATGCAGAAACATGAGAAAGATGAATTTTGAGCTCGAGGCATGAATTTTGAAGACAAGTGACCAAAGGAGGTTATTAATATAATTATCTATATCAGTTTTATCAAAGTTTTCCATATATCCTCAAAGATTTGTGAAAGATATGAAGGAAAATGGGTTTAAGGTTATCCTATTTTGATTGTAGATCAACAACAGGTGTTGAAGCGGGTATCCAGCTACCTCATCACCACCTTGAAGACCTTTGCAGGTGTCAAGAATGTGAAGACTGAAGATCATTAACTTTTTGGGAAGGGATCGAGATCCAAATTTTATGTAAAGTATTTGTATTAATTGCTATTATTAGTATATTAGATCCATTCCTATAGGATCTGAAATTGTTTTGTAAAGGCTATAAATCCTATCACTTTTGAATAAATAAGGGTTCGACCTTGGGGACTTTTTCACACTCTATACTTAAACTTCTCATTTGCAGATCAGTTAATACAAGCTTCTTTTGCAATTACATGTTCAGATTTACATTTTCCTGTCTATTCTATATTTTCACATGGATGTTTAATTCATGTTTATTATGTTTGTCATCCTATCTTTTCTTTGATGAGTTTAATTGCAAATATCATTTACTCATTGTGACTGGTCATTCAGGTATCTTTATGTGTGAGTCTGCTAGCATAGTAAGAATTATCCATGCATTCACTTATTTACAAACCCTATGAATAGTGATAGTTAAAAGCCTTGTCATCTGGTTATGTTTATGCATGTCTTGAGAGAGAAGGTCTGATTTAGTCATCTGACTTGATCTGATTGAGAGAATAATTAAGAAAATAGTTAAGTTACTAGGCTTCTTTGAGCTACAACCTAGAAGGACACCTGGAGTGATAACACTATCCATACAAGAAAGAAGTATATCCACCCAGGAAGTAGTAAGAGAAGGGACAATAACTTCAGAACCTGTGAGATCAAATTAGTAGTGTGAAGTCACTACGCTAGGAGAAGATAAGAATAAGAATGGAAAGAGGATTCCAGAAATAGTTAGAGGGACTCAGGTCACAGGAAAGAAGGAAAGGAAGCTCAATAAGAAGAAAGCCAAGTTAGAAAAGTTGCAGGAAGCTACAGAGAATAGATGGAAGACTTCACAAGAGTCAGGTTTGTAGGACTTGAACCTCGCCAGAACAACAGAACTGGGCAGAATGGGACTTCACCCCGAAAAGTTTGTATGACGATTAGAGGTGCCCCGATTGTTAGAACGACACTCCCAAATGGCTAGGAACTGCATTTATGGGTGTATGGACCGCGCTTGGGACGTTGATACTGCGCCATAACAGACATATTCATATTAATGGAAGCATGCCTTCCCGTTGGAAGAATCTGTTATTGTTGGGACTCAGAAATGTCGTATTTTCATCCACCTTTCCCTTCATCATTCTTCACATTTCATCACCTCATTAACCTTACATGATATCATTTTCATAAATATATTTGGGTTTCAGCTTATTATTTTCCACTTTATTCATTTTAGTATTAAAAATGAATTTTTGATTAAATATTACATAATCGACATGTTTCATATATATCTCAAAAATGTGTGAGCTTTGTAATGTGTAGGAATATGTGAAGGATTAATTCAAAAAGACTTCTCGAATACTTCTTCCACCATTTCAAGATTTGAGGAGATAATTCAAGCCTATTCCAAGGAGAAAATCATGGAGATTTGGTTGACATTTCTTATCCAAAATATATGAGAGATGTGTGAGGATTTTAAGGAATCATATTTTGAAATAATGGGAAATTGGTTAAGAGAAAAGTGGATATGTAATTATGAGATGGTTATCTTATCTTCAAGGCTTTCATGTATAAAAGAGAGTTCTCTCTCTTCATGAGGGGGTAGTCATTAGGAGGAGTAGTCATTAGAATTTGAAAGATAAGTTTGATTGTGGAGAAAGGGATTCTTAATTTGATTCAAGTTTTTGTTATTGTTTCATGATTTTTCATTTGATTCTTGTAATGTAATTTGAAATTGTTTTACTGTTAGTGTGAGCTCACATGTGTCGTCTTGTTGCTCTTCACATGTTTTTTTATCCTTTGACGCTATTTTCCATTTCAAGTTAATTTCATTTATGAAGTTTCCTTTCAGTCCTGTGTTGTAGAAATTCAATTCCAAGTTGTGTGTTTCAGCTTCTTACGTTAGATTAATGATTCAATTTCAGTTGTAGATTTACCATTAGATTAGATTAATTCCACTTCGATCATGCATATACTTTGCATGTGCTTCATAATTCTATGAACCTCGGATTGACAAATTAAATAGTTGGGTAAGTACTACAACTCAATTAATACAACATTAGTTCAGCCCAACGTAACGATTGTCATTCCCTTGTTACGATTGGTGTTCCCTTTACAGGTAGTGTCATCCATTTGAATGGAACAACTGTTGTTCCTTTTGTAACGATTTTTGTTCCCTTTGCAGGTGTTGCATCTCTGGAGGATGGGGTATTGAAAATGAAAGGTAATAACCTACGTAGGAAACAAGTAAAATGTTTGTGCCAATGCCTACCTTCGGCTGATGCATAGAGTTTATATTAGGACATCTTTAGAACCCAACATTTTGATGTCGTTGCTGGGAAAGAACGATGGATTGAGGTATTAGTTTCTTTTTCATTTCAATTCATGCAAGTGTGATCTAGATGTGTTGGTAAGGGGTCATAGAAGCTACTTGAGTGGAGACTCCTCATGTTCTCCCTCCCAACTATGTAAGTGTGAATTTTAATTTCTACAAAGAGTGTTTCAATTTCTGCAAGGGTGATTTCAATTTCTGCAAAGAGTGTTTCAATTACTGCACGTGTGAATTTAAATTTATGCAAGAGTGTTTAATTTATGCAAGTGTGATCTACATGTGTTGGTAAGGGGTCATAGCAGCTACTTGAGTGGAGACTCCTCATTTTCTTCCTGCCAACTACCAAGAGCATTCAATTTCCACAACTGTGAAGAGTAATTATTTTTTTTGCTTTTGTTTAAGCAAGAGTGTTTTTCTTTAAGTTTTTTTATTTAGACTTCTGTTTTGGGTATTGTAAGAATATCTTTAACAAGATGGCTTAATAATGAATTTAATCTTGGAACAATTCACTAAGATCCTTGCAAAGTTCGGGATCTCCTCTTCTCACAAAGAGGAGATCTTGACAACAGTCGAGGGCTTAATTACTCCTCCAGCAATGAACGAGGCATCAACATTCGAGGGATCTTGCATATTTAATGAAGAGAAATTATGCGAGCAGCAGGTCGAGGAGGACAACAGGGAGTTGCAGTATGATCTGAAGGAGACAAATCGTGCCTACAAAATCCTTATCGAACGACGGTTTCAAGTGAGTACGGGGTTAGATTTATTTAGTTTTTCTTTTTATTTTTTCAATTTACAGTTTCAACAATTAATTTCGCACGTTTATGTATATTTTCGATTGTCATTTGTGAAATTGAAAGAGGACATATTCTTATTTATGTTACATGCATGACTACACTGGAATTTTGACTACACGTAACTAATCTCTAATTTTTAATTAGTGTAGAGTAGGTAGCGTAAACGAATAAAAAAACATGCTTTCATTTTTAGTTTTTTCTTTCACTTAGAATAAGTATGCTCTTCTCCGCACTCTGTGCGATTACGAGGATCAGAAAGTAGGATATCTTTAAATTTTTCAGGAATGAATAAATTAATGTTTTGCAAACATGCCTAATCAATTTCATCCTTAATTTGAATCATTTATCTCTATTTGCTATATAAATTTATTTCTTTAATTATTTAAATTTCTCTTTTAAATCTAGGAATAATACAAAATTAAAACTAAAACTAAAAAAAATGTTTCTTTGTCTTAAACTAGTTTTCTCATTTTAAGTTTATTTATTTAGAAATGCAAATAAAAACAAAATCTATTAAAAAAAATGTAGAAATTGAACTGAATATATCTCACAAACTGGGATTTGGGTTCTTATTGTTTTTGGAAAGGAAGTGAATTATGTTATGATAATAAAACCCAGTAAATTTCAGGCCAACTTAGTACATGGTTTTCGAGAAAATCAATATAGTCACCTTCAACCATTTTTCATTTCTCTAAAAAACCATGATGTGGGTATTGCTGATTTTCGACATGTAGAAGAATTTGGACCATAGGAACCTACCTGAAAAACTTCAGCTCAACTCAGTTCGTCATTTGTGATAAAATCATATTTGATGTTCATTTTTACATACTGCAAATACACCCCTGTAGCAGCCTGCAACAAAAACAATAATAATAATAAAAAAATCGAATGCAATATCACAGTAATAGAACTTGGCGTAATGATTAGGAGATCTGATTTTATGGGAAAAGGTTATGGGGTCAAACCCCATCCATGCCACTCTTTATGCCATATTTTCAACGATTTAATGCACTTTCTACGCACAATCTAATTTTGGGTGCTTTGTTTTCCATTTTTTTGTTAGTATCATTTCTATTTTTCTTTTTGCATTTTCCTTTGATATGTAAATAAAAAATAAAAAATAAAAAAAATAAAAACTATAAAATCATAAAAAAACATTTCATTTGTTTTATTAAGAAAAACAATAATAAATAAATAAAATCATACAAAGAAAAAATTATTATGAAAATGAAAAATGTATGGATAAAGAAATTCTTGTTATTTGTTATAGTTCTGGTTTTACTTCGTGTTGTAAGTGGTCAAACAGGTAGTGGTATCTACTCAGATAGTGATGATAGAAGTGTTTCCATAAACTCTTTAAGTGAAAGCATCCACAAAGAGCACATTTGGATCCCTGTACAACTGCATACAAGTGTTATTGCCAATATTTTTTTTTTTTTTTTTATAAAAATCAAACATTCTAAAAATCAAAATTGCAAATGGATCTCAACATTTCCTAAAAACAATAATCTCCAAACATGTTTTGTTTATGCCTTGCGATGATTTATTTTTCTTAAGTCACTTCAAGCAGCAATCAACGATGAAATAAGCGCACAACAACAAAAGGTAAAAAAACACATTTTATCTCTCTTTTTTTTCGCATTCATACTTAATCTCGCATTTTTTGTTTTATGATGATCTCACAAGTTTTATGGCGGGATTAGTACTAAGTTTGATTGCAGGAATGAAAATGCTCGCATTCCATGCCAGAATGATTTTCAAGAATCGCAAAAATTTTCTGAAAAACATGCTTGTTGCAAGCTTGAAGGAGTTGATTCTCATTATACACATCATGACGATTGTTGTTAAACAAAACCCATCCATACAACCATTTTGCGTCATGAATTATTTCCTTGTCTTTCTCCTTCAAAGAACATTTTTCATCCCGGTGTTGAAGCCTATCTTCCATTTCCTTATCTATCATGGCTTCACACATGCCTATCTTTCTGAGTCGCATACATCTCTTTATCTTTTTCAATTCATTTTTCCTTCTGAATGAAATCATCCAGCTCCATTTCCATGACTACATTGCCTTGCCATAAACATTGTTGCTACTAAGATCTTTCCTATAGTCCTACTAATTTTTTTTTGTGAAAACTCACGTTGACTGATGTGGGATTCCTTAAGGCCCACCTTTCAACAAGTCTTTCCCCATCGACCTCAGCACCTTATCTGGGATATAGACTAGAGTCCATTTTGAGTACCTAGAGGCTTGCATGCCTTAATGGCAATTTCTCTCGCTGACAATCATGGGAATACATCAATGTCCCTTGATTGTTAGATCTTGCAAGTGGCTCAAAATCAACTCATTCATTCACACTTTGCAATATGTAATCGAGTACCTTGGCACTCATTTACATCAATGGTGAGTTTGTCTTGCATTGGTTAACGACATTCATCAATGGCTGGTAATCCAGTGACTTATTTTCATGCTTGACATCGACACATTCATTCGCATGATTAGAATTGTACCATTGGGATTAGTAGAGGGTGAAGACTATACACTTTTTCATGACCCCCCAACAGTTATAGCAGTCGCAGCTATAGTAGCAGTCACCTTTCACATGATTTTGTAGCAGTGACATCTTCCATGCTCCAGCCGCCACATCAGCCATATTCCTATTGCATAGTTCATTAACATTTTAGGTAAGTGGAGGTATGTTATTTTCTAAACTTTAATCATGCAATTCCTCAACAGTTAGGAAGGAACAATTTGAAAAATTCCCTCACCAATATCCCTTTCCTTTTCACTCCTATGACTCATGTCACATTGCATGCAGACATGCAACCAATTCAGTTGGGGGGTAGGGGAATTTATTCACTACCATCGCTTCTTTTTCCCACTACCATCATTCCATTTTTCGTCTCATTTACCATTTACCAACATTTCTTTTCCAACGATACTTTGTTGCACTTTGCTTCATAAATATTGATATACATATTGGCATGATTCACAAATATGAAAAAGGGCTTTCTTATACTCACTGATGTTTCCTTATGCACCTTGATAGCTTATCTTTTCCAGTAAGTATATGGGTAAATTATTATCATAACAGTAAGAGAACAAATAAAGAAATGAATGTTGTTAACACAAGAACCAACATTATTTATATTCATGGTTGTCACACAAGAACCAACCATAAGAAAATGTAACCTGTTACTCATGTAAATCCCATCCTGGAAACATTCATTATCATCACTCAAAGCTGAAATTCAGATGCCAAAATTTATTGAGAAGATCCATGCACAGTTGCATGCGAACATGCAACAAGTTCAGTTGAAGGGTATGTTGGGACTCGGAAATGTCGTATTTTCATCCACCTTTCCCTTCATCATTTTTCAAATTTCATTGCCCCATTAACCTTTCATGATATCATTTTCATAAATATATTTGGGTTTCACCTTATTATTTTCCACTTTATTCATTTTAGTATTAAAAAGGAATTTGTGATTAAATATTAAAAAATCGACATGTTTTCATATATATCTCAAAAATGTGTGAGCTTTGTAATGTGTAGGAATATGTGAAAGATTAACTCAAAAAGACTTATCGAATACTTCCTCCACCATTTCAAGATTTGAGGAGACAATTCAATCCTATTCCAAGGAGAATATCATGGAGATTTGGTTGGCATATCTTATCCAAGATATATGAGAGATATGTGTGAGGATTTCAAGGGATTATATTTTGTAATAATGGGAAATTGGTTGAGAGAAAAGTGGATCTGTAATTATGAGATGGTTATCTTATCTTCAAGGCTTTCATGTATAAAAGAGAGTGCTCTGTCTTCATGAGGGGGTAGTCATTAGGAGGAGTAGTCATTAGGATTTGAAAGATAAGTTTGATTGTGGAGAAAACGATTCTTAGTTTGATTCATGTTTTCATTATTGTTTCATGATTTGTCATTTGATTCTTGTAATGTAATTTGAGATTGCTTTACTGTTAGTGTGAGCTCACATGTGTCATCTTATTGTTCTTCAAATGTTGTTTATCCGTTGACGCAATTTTCCATTTCGAGTTAATTTCATTGTAGGGACCTAAATTAATTAAGCCTAAAAAATTTCATACAATTAAACATAGAATTTCTTTCAATGCATAAATAATTCATTAATCATTGTATAAGCATTTAATATTCATTAGAAATTAAATTTATCCACAGCATGAAAATAAATTGCATAATCATCCACATAACCCAACAAATTCATAAATAAAAATACCTCTGCCTGATGCTAAATTCTCGCTTATCTCGTTGTCCTCCCTACTGCTCTGTCCAATCTCTGCCTGATGCTCTGACCAAACCCTGCCCAAAACTGACTAACCACCCAGCCAGCTAGGAGCAGCCTATCTGACTCCCTAGCTCTAGGATTCCGTGAGGATTCCTGGCCCCCGAGCCCAAAACTCCCAGCAACCTGGTGGGCCCTGCAACAGTTCACCCAAACTCCAAACCAGAAAATATCCAAACTAGGAAAAAACCAGGAAATACAGTCCCTCCCTCAAAATAATGCTTCCTCCCTAAATTTTCATAATCCCCTCCCGTAAACCTCTACCCAGTCATATATCCCCCTCATTCACCGACTCCCTACCCTCCTTTAATGCCACCCACCTTATCCCTCCATTCATTACCTTATCCTACCATTTATTTCCTTATCTTACCATTTAATGCTTCTTTCCCCTCTGCATACATAAAGTTTCATAATGATTAAATTAAAGTTATTAAGCCCTTTAATTCTTTACCCAAATCATTGAATGTGTTAAGTAATCAATTAATTAATTAATGGACATTTATTAAACAATAAATAAATAAATAAATAATATTATTAATAGTTAGTCATTACTTAACTAATACACATTAAGACAGTTAATTATTTAATTAACTATACTTAATAAACCCTATGTAACTATTTAACCAGGGTTGTTACATACACCCACCCTTCAGGAAACTTCATCCCGAAGTTAAGGTATTTCATGATACAAAGGAAAAGAAACATGGTTCACACATTCATAACAATTAACCAACATTATTAGTAAGTAAGCCAAGAAAACTCATACATACTAGTGTACATGTACAAGAAATGCATGTGTAGCTAGTACATACAAGTCTCGTGCATGTACTAATAATCAANAACTATCACCCTTATAGTAATTTATGTATGCATCCAATCCAATCAACAAGACTATTCTTTTATAAAAGACAATAAACCAATCAAATGTTTGCAAAATCCTTTAATTACAATTATCTAGTTCAACAATTTTTATTTAGACAACTGTGGTTTAGTTACGTAATTATGAATATTCATATATATACACATTTTCTTTTTAGAAGGAATAACAATAAATTCCACCATAAGACAAATCTCCATACACTGTCAACTATTTCTACCCATCCTTCCTCCCTAACTTACTTCCATCTTCCATTCCTATCCTTCCTCTGCTGGACTATCTTGGAGTGTCAACTCTATTGACCTAACTCCAAATAGAACCTGTAAGCGTAAGTGTCACTATCTTGACCAAGCTTCCCCAACAGGCAACTGACAGTCATCGTCACAAGGGGAGCGTGAGCTAACACCGTCCTCCCATGACTTCAGGTTTCAGAGGATACACGGTGGGAAATGCCTCCACCCCTCCTAATCATAACTAGGGTCCACACCCTACAATGGAATACACAGTGGCACCGTGTTGCTGGGAGTTTTTTCATCGTTTATTCGGTTTTGGGCAGTCTCATCACCTGAAATCCTACACTAGTCCACATATCATAGCAATGTATCCAAACCAATATAATTTCACATACAAGGATTCATACCATATTGTTTCTCGGCTAGTGGTCATGTCATTCACTTTCATCATTATTATTCCTTGGCTATTTCATAGCCCATAACCTGCAGATTAGTCTGTAACACAAACTCATACATTTATATGCATTATCATCATGTAATTGCATACAACCATCATTTCAATTCGGTATCCGTGTACCAACTTAACATCAAATTTTTCAAGTTAGAAATAGATCTCATAATATCCCATACTTCAATTAATGACACATATTCATAAACTTATCATTTACAAAATAGATTGCATCATATCCAACGTCATTCTAATAGCATTTAAACCTTCACACGATTCTCATTCACACAATATATCACAGCATATCCATCATCATCAATAGCATTTAAATGTTCATAAAATTTACATTCACATAGTATATCACATTATATCCATCATCATCAATAATATTTAAACATTCATAAAATTTAGATTCTCGCAATATATCGCATCATATCCATCATTATCCAAATATATTTAAACATTCAGAAAGGTTCACACGTCTTAAAAGTTTAAGTGTATAATTTAATAGTTTCACTATGAATAGAAAATAAAAGTGCAGGCCTCAGGTAATCCTGGTTGTCTAAGTCAAAAGGTTGTGTTACGTACACCCAACCTTCGAGAACATATTCTCGAGGTGGTAAAAAAAGTGAGGGATAGTCTCGTCTTAATGTCTCAGCATCTTCCCAAGTAGCATATCCTGGACTATACTTGTCCCATTGGACCTTAACTTGGTCTACTAGACGATTCTTGAGTAGGTGGGTAGGTGGGTAGGCCCTGGTCCAAGTTTTTAAACCAGGGCTCTGATACCAAGTGTAGGGACCTAAATTAATTAAGCCTAAAAAATTTCATACAATTAAACATAGAATTTATTTCAACACATAAATAATTCATTAATCATCATATAAGCATTTAATATTCAACAGAAACTAAATTTATCCATAGCATGAATATAAATTACATAATCATCCACTTAACCCAACAAATTCATAAATAAAAATACCTTTGCTTGATGCTAAATTCTCGCTTATCTGGTTGTCCTCCCTACTGCTCTGTCCAATCTCTGCCTGATGCTCTGACCAAACCCTGCCCAAAACCAACTAACCACCCAACCAGCTAGGAGAAGTCTATCTGACTCCCTAGCTCCAAGATTCCATGAGGATTCTTGGCCTCCGAGCCCAAAACTCCCAGCAACCTAGTGCCCCCCACAACAGTTCACCCAAACTCCAAACCAGAAAATATCCAAACCAGGAAAAAACAAAGAAATACAGTCCTCCCCTCAAAATAATGCTTCCTCCCTAAATTTTCATAATACCCTCTTGTAAGCCTCTGCCCATTCATATATCCCCCTCATTCACTGACTCCCTACCCTCCTTTAATGCCACCCACCTTATCCCTCCATTCATTACCTTATCCTACCATTTATTTCCTTATCCTACCATTTAATGCTTCTTTCCCCCCCTGCATACGTAAAGTTTCATAATGATTAAATTAAAGTTATTAAGCCCTTTAATTATTTACCCGAATCATTGAATGTGTTAAGTAATCATTTAATTAATTAATCGACATTTATTAAACAATAAATAAATAAATAAATATTATTATTAATAGTTAATCATTACTTAACTAATACACATTAAGACAATTAATTATTTAATTAACTCTACTTAGTAAACCCTATGAAACTATTTAACCAGGGTTGTTACATTCATTTACGCATTTTCATTTCAGTCGTGTGTTGTAGCTTTTCAATTCCAAGTCGTGTGTTTCAGCTTCGTTTCATCTTCTTGCATTAGATTAATGATTCAATTTCAATTGCATCTTTACCATTAGATTAGATTAATTCCACTTCGGTCGTGCATATACTTTGCATGTGCTTCGTAAGTCTATGAACCTTGGATTGAAAAATTAAATAGTTGGGAAAGTACTACAACTCAATTAATACAACATTAGTTTGGCCCAACGTAACGATTGTCATTCCCTTGTTATGATTGTTGTTCCCTTTGCAGGTAGTGTCATTCATTTCAATGGAACAATTTTCGTTCCTTTTGTTACGATTGTTGTTCCCTTTGCAGGTGTTGCATCTTTGGAGGATGAGGTATTGAAAATGGAAGGTAAGAACCTACATAGGCAACAAGTAAAATGATTGTGCCAATGCCTACCTTCAGCTAATGCATAGAGGTTATATTAGAACATATTTAGAGCCCAACAGTTACGACACTCGCTTATTTAACCCATCGGTCGCTGCGCCAAGACCACTTTTTTCTACCTGTGATTAACTGATCTAACAGAGAATTGCTTATGTGTCAAGTTGTGTTATCATAAACTGCTATATTGTGGTTTGTTTGTCTACCCCGCTTATCCGTTCGCCTACCCTGACCTATCTATTTAATAGTGAGAATGTTGGGCGAACGCACTGAGTTAGAGAAGTCTATCGAGGAGGTTCTTAAGAAGTTTATGGCTAATAAATCTATGTCTGAAGGAGTACAAGCATCGTCGACCAGGCGATTATAGGATTCCCCTTCGACTAGACGACGTTCGGGCTATACCAACCCCGTGACCGAGTAGCGAGGTAAGCATCGCAGTGATTTGACTAATGCGAAGCAGATCCCGTCAATATTACCATATTATATCCTGCTTTTACCTGGTGCAGTTAACCACGACAGCATCCCACGGGACTTCGAGTACACTCTGATCACTGCGTACATCCTGAAATGAATACACGTAGTTGGGAGTCAGTTGGGACAGATCCCACTACTAAAGAACATTGACTTCAACATTGGAGATAGAAAGAACTATGCTATGCTAGCTCCCCACTGATATCTGAAAAAGACAACTAGGAATAAGCCTCGCATTATCTCCCAACCATGAATTAAGGAGCTAGCGTAGTCCATTGTGCTGAACATGATGAAGATTCCCCATTTTGGCCGACACCAGGAGGTTAACGCTTGCGTTAAAATCCTCTTGTTGTGATACCATGGTGGATACATGTGGCTCGATCAGTGGATTATTGTGGATCCGACGCTGATCCACTTGATTATAGGATTAAGAATGAAGGGACCTAACCTTCAACAATTTTATCCAGGGAAAGCCTTAGATCGCTCCCTGGCAGAGAACATTAAGGAAGCATATGGAGAAGTTGAAAAAGGAAAGTGAGGTGACAAGGTATCCTCTATCTAGGATGGCACAGTGCACCTTTCTTGCCAAATCATAGCTGGCAAGATCATAATAAAGAATCGCCCCACACAGGTCACCGGGTTCATGGTGGACCTCGCAGGAAAATGCATGGAGGGAATGCAGGTGAATTGGGAAAGTTACCTCATCAACGAGCTTGATAAAGAATGTCACAAAGCTTTGGATCAGGGATATGAGTTCCACTTCAGCTGGTTGCTTTTGTTGATTTCATTTGTCGCTTGGAAAATGCTTGAAGGAGCTACCTTCCTGGAGATAGGACCATCGGAGTTGTTGGCCGCTAAGTTTTCTATATTGTGGTAAACCAACGAAATGTCGAAGAAATGGCAGTCAAGAATTGTGTTCCATGCCTATTATCAGAAACTAAAGGTTTCCATTGAAGAATTTCCATGCATGACACCTCACACCTTGCACTAGTACCATCCTTTTGCGAAGTTCCATGCAGATCGACATTTTATATATATCATTGAGCGTAGATATGAGAGCAAGGAAGAGTTGCAATCATATTACAAGATGATAGATGAAGACATGGAGCATATCACGAAGGAATGGTCGGAGGAGTTCCTCATATTGGTCGATGATGTAAAACTCTCTGACCCCGACATCATAGGAAGCCCCTTGGTCACCCGGTTCGAGCATGCTGGATAGTCCAACGCAAAGAAGAAGAAGAAAAAAGGAGGAAGCCCAGAATATAGAGATTGATGAGGAGGACATCGCCTCTGAAGGAAATGGATTTGTCTCGCCCATAGGATGAGGAGGAGAATAATACCAAGTAGATGGAAAAGGAGGAGGGGATGAAGGAGAAAATCAAGGCGAAGCTGAAGCTACATCGTTGAAATATCCCCCTACTATAACACTGCAGAATGGAAAGGTTTCTCCAAATAAACCTTCGACAAGAAAGAAGACCCACACTAGTAAGCCCAAGTTAGAGGCCATGATCACAGAGGATGACATCGGTCTAGTTCGCAAAGACATGGAGGATGCTTTAGAGGACCTCTTACAGAGATATGGAGCGAAGAAGGAGGAGTTGTATGAAAGGGTCGAGAAGGAACTAAAGAAAATACAACAGACTATTCATTTAGTCTGTGTTGTACCCATTGTGCCTTCCTCATCACAGATTGCAGAATTGGGGGATGAGCCCGCCCAATTAGGAAGACTTACAGATGTGACTGAGGCCTGACTTAAAAAATTCCAAGAAGAAAAGGAGAAGGCTATAGAAGCATTGAAGCAAGAGAAAGAGGAAGTCTTAGAGAAACTACGCTTAGTGCGGTACTGTGTAACTGCCTATGAGAATGAAAAAGATGAGTTTCGAGCGATGCTTGAGGAAGACAAAGTGAAGATACAGAGAGAAAAGGACTAGCTGCTTGCATAGTAGATTGTGGTCACAGAAGCAATGAATAAAGAACTTCTCTCTATGCCAGGCTTGGAATAGGAGGAACATGAGTCAGTCGAGGTTCAAGTGGTGAAGCTTGTTGAGACCATCCAGCAGCTTCAATCAAGGATAACGGAGTTGGAGATCTAAGTAGTACCGAGCACCCCACAAGAAGTGTGTGACCTGAGGGAGGAAGCCGCGAAGAATGCAATAATAAGGATAAGGGCCCTTGCCTCAGAGTGCAAACAATTGAGTGATATAAGTGCGCAGACTTATGAATGCCTCGCAGAATATCCAGAGTTGAAGAAACTAGAAGCGCAATTACAAGAGGCGCAACAGTAGGCCTTCACTGTGCATGCACAGATGAAGCTACTCACTGCAGTCGAGAGAATGCAAATATCAAAAGAACAGTGCACAGTCCAGCAACAGATTACTACCATCCAGGGAAGAGTAATGGAAGTCACATAGAGGCTGAAACCTGTGCAGGATGAAGCCTGCAAGGTGTTTGAAGAAATTGAAGGACAAGGCTCGCAACTAGACCAAGTGGTTGCATCAGTCGAACAATGCCTGGAAGGGCTTGTTATAGCGCAAACGATCCAGAAGCTCGCTAATCAAGAGGCTCAGGTGAAGAAGAAAGTCAAGATCGAGTGAATCTCTATGCCTTCAAAGCAACATTTCCCATACTTGAGTGACTCGAGATGACTCATAGGTGAGTGTTGGGGGCCTGTTGGCCCTCGACCAATTTTTGAGGAAACCTTGGTCAGGTTTGGACCACCTTTTGGACTTCAACGCGAGGATCGAATATGGAGCACCATGGTGGAGCCGATATCACATATCTCACATGTTTTGCAGACTTGTAGAACCAACAAGGGGTTCATTAGGGTTTTGTAATAGGTTATGGGATGTTAGCCCATGGGTTTACCCATGTTTGGGCATTTTTGTAAGGAAATGTAAAAGTATAAATAAGTTAGAATGTAATGTAGAAGAGGTCAATATCTTGCAAGGCTAAGTGAAAGTAGTTTTGGGTTTCTTAGTTCAATATAATGTGTATGTAAGGCTTTGTTCTTGATAGAGAAGTGGGATTTGTGTCGTGACCTAGTTTTGGGAAGGAGGATCTGGCGCTCAATGTGCAGATTTCTTGTCCTCTGCGAAGATTAGCTCTGTGGTTTAGTGAACAAGAGTAGATGAATGTAAGAGATTCAGAATAATAATAAAGAAGACAAAGTAGTTGGTGGACGTAGCCCCACACTAGGGTGAACCACGTATATCTTGTGTCTTTGGTTGGCTTTGTGTTGTGTTGTTTATGCTATGGATATGCTCAGTACTTTTCTTATTATGTTTGTTAGAGAGATATATTGATTCTTAGTGCTTTACTTAAGATGAATGAATGTTAGATCTAACTTTTCATTGTGTGCTAAGTGGTTGAGGTACTTAATCTTTATTGTTACTACGCCGATCTATATTAGGGTTTTGTTTTGCAATGCTAATGAAGCTAATAAGTTAATGAATATCATCTTGTAGTGTTAATAGAATACTCTATGAAGTTTTGCTATCACAGATCTATGTCCTAGATTGGTTAAAGACCCCTGAGTCCTATAACCCTCCCTGCTTCTACCTCGGGTGAGACTTCGCCTGCTTCGCAAGCATTGCCGAAAGGGCCGGTAGTTAGGGTTTTTTTGGTGTGTTTTTGAAGCATTGAACTCTAGGTCTGCCCCTGTGCCAACAACCTATAAGGAGATTTTGGTTCCTATTGTTGAGATAAATGGATCTTAGACCCCTCAACAAGGTGGAAAATGACTCCTTGGATATCACATTTTTTCAATCATCCCCCTTTAATAATCTCCTCCAAATTAATTTTTTCATTACTGCCAACTTGTGTGAGCACCACTATCTTGAGGTGATGGTTGGTTCTTGGGACTTCATTCTTAAAGTTCTTTTTCAGTGTTGTTTGTTTCACCCCATGTGCATGTTGGAGGTCTTCTTTGACAGTCTAGTTTTACTGTTGTTTTTTTTTCCTTTGATGGCCTAACCTTTATCCATTTTTCTAGTTAAATCCCCTCATTTTCTTTTTGGAATGCTAGTGCAATTGGTTTGATTATATTTGTGCAATTCCTCCTCAGTGCATAGTGGAGGTCATCGTTGAAAGTATAGGAATTCTATGGTATTTTTTCCCTCTATGGCATACCCTTTATTAGTTTATCTAGTGAAAACCCCTCAATTTTCTTTTGGAATGTTGGTGCAATTTATTTGACTATATTTGTGCAATTCCTCCTCGATTTTTCAGGTCTCCCTTTAATTTGGTTAATATCGAAAGTAGTTTTCCTTATGTCGTTGTTTTCCTTTGAAACCCATTCTCTAGGGGTAAGTAAATTAATGGTGGATTCATTCTTCCTTTCCCTTTTTTCTTCCTTTCTGGGGTGAATGTTTATGTCACTCAGTAGTATGGGATCTTGAACTTGGTTATCTACCTTGTAGTGATCTATAATAACTCAGAAAATATTGATACTTGCAACAATTTGAGTATTGAAAATGATTCGCTCCCTTGTTATGAAATTAATTTTCATGAGTGTAAACCTCCTTTAGTCTAGCATACAAATCATGTGGCTCTCAAGTCTTGATATGGTAGTAATTGCATAGTTTCAAAGGGACTTGTAGTTATTTCCTTTTAAATTATTTGGCCTACTCCCTAGAAGGAGTGTCTGGGTTTTATGGTTCCTCACTCTATCAGTCTCGACATCGGAATTTTCGGTACCCTATGGTCCGAGCATATGGTTTTTATGGTTCCTCTCTCATCTAATCATGTAAGACAATAATCCTTAAACAAAACCTCCAACAATGTTACTAACTAAGTCACAATACTCCAATATGAACTGAAAATTACACCAAAAACATCATAAATTAATTAAATGATCATTTAATACACAAAAGGGACTCAATAAGGAACTAAGTTTCCATTTCCAAGGGTGGAAAGTGAGGGGGGGACTATATATGATCCTAGAAGAATTTTTCTACTTCAATTTTCATGGGGACTTGGGAATGTAACAAACAACTTTGTTGAGGCCTATGACTTATAGAAATTTCTCAAGCTTGCTAAGGCCAATGGTATCTAGAAGATCATTATCTTAGGAGACTCCATGATTGTGATCAAGGCCATAATCAATCAATCAATCCCAGAGACTTAATCCCTCCCTAGAGTTTGACTAAATCCCTCCCTAGAGTTTTATCACCCATCATAAACCTTCCTGATGATTTCAATTATAAAGCCTTTCATATTCTTCAAGTGCACAATTATATTGCAAATGAATTTGCTAAGCATGGAAACTGTTTGGTTGAAGGTGTCATTGAAGTAAATGGAGTTTTATATTTCCTCCACTTACCTTAGCTAATGGGTCTCAATAAAAAAAAAATTAAAGGATGGAAAATGACACTTTGGATAGTGCATTTTTTTTTTGTCCATCCTTTAATAATCTCCTCCAAATTAATTGTTTCATTACTACCAACTTGTGTGAGATCCATTATCATGAGGTGATGGATAGTTCTTGGGACTTCATTCTTCAGGGTTTTTTCAGTGCAATTTGGTTTTCCCATTGCGCATGGTGGAGGTCATCATCGACAATCTAGGTTTACTATGGTGTGTTTTCCCTTCATGGACTAACCTTTATCCATTTTTCTAGTTAAATTATGTAATTTCCTTCCGGAATGCTGGTGCAATTGGTTTTATTATATTTTTTCAATTCCTCCTCAGTGCATGGTGGAGATCATTGTTGACAGTCTGGGAATTATATGGTATGTTTTTCCTCTATGTCATATCATTTATCATTTTATCTAGTTAAACCCACTCAATTTCATTTTGGAGTGTTGGTGAAAATTGTTTTTCTATATTTTTTCAATTCCTCCTCAGTTTCTTGAGTCTCCCTTTAATTAAGTTAATATTGAAACTTGTTTTCCTTTTGTGGTTGGTTTCCTCCAAAACCCATTCTCTAGGGGTAGTAAAATTAATGGTGGCTTAATTATTCCTTTCCATATTTTCTTCCTTTCTGGGGTGAATTTCAGTGTCGCTCAGTAGTCTGGGATATTAAACTTGGCTATATACCCTATAGTGATTGTTAATAACTCAAAAAGTATCGATACTTTTAGGGATTCAGGTATTGGAAATTATTCGCTCCCTTGTTATGAAATTCCTCTTCATAAGTGTAGGCCTCCTATAGTATGCCATGTGAATCATGTGGCTCTCAAGTCTTGGTATGGTAGTACTTTCACACTTTCAAAGGTATCTATAGTTATTTCCTTTTCAATTATTTGTCCTGATCCCTAGAAGGAGTGTCTAGGTTTTATGGTTCCTCCCTTAATCATTCTTGACATTGGAATTGTTGGTTCCCTATGGTTCGAGGGTCTAGATTTTATTTTTCCTCTCTCTATCAGTTTTGACACCAAAATCATTGGTTCCTTATGGTCCTCCTTTGCAAGTACCAACATTACTCAATTCTAGAACTTCATCAGTGGCTGCAATTTGGGTGTGAGGTCGGGATATATTAGTAATTGGGGTATCTTTTTTAGCATATTAATAGAGTCCTCTTGGAGAGAGTTTCATCAAATCTTAAGATGTCATGAATATATCATTGAAGAAAACCAATCACCCATTAAACAATTAAATTTCAAGCTTGAAAATGTGGAACAACTCCTTACCCAGAGAATTGAAATCCTAGAAGCAGAGTGTCAATCTTTAATAAAAATGTTTCTATCACGGCCTATATAGTATTTATATGCTAATCAATTTCCTACAAACTCTCATTAAGTAAAATCAAAGATTGGTCAAATGAACTATGAATCTTTTGCTATGGAGGTAGAATAAGATTCTCCACTGCAAAGTGAAGGGCGGTGGATTTAGGATAATTCCTCATCTAACAAGTGATGTACTTCAAAATAATTTTTTTGTCAGGAAAGTTTGTAAGGAAATATTGTAGTCATTTTGTGAAAACTTCTCTCGAAATGATATGTTTTCCATTTTGGCCAGCAGAAGAGCTTGATCTCTCAGCTCTATACTCAGTTTTAATCAGGATTTTGATTTTGTTGCTCACCCTAGAGAAGCCAATTTTATATAATATATAATTAATCCCCTTTAAAGAAAAGGAACTAATTTTTCATTTCTAATTCCCAATAATATTCTTAACTACTATGAATCACCCTTCCTCCCCAACCTACTTCCATCTCCTAGATCCTCTCATTTCCTATGTTGGACTATGTTGGAGCATCAACTAAATTGATCTAACCCTATGTATAACCCGTAAGTGGAAGTGTCAACTATCTAAAACAAGCTTGCCAAGTAGGAAACTAGTAGTCGCAATCACATGTCCAGGGGAGAGTGGCTTGACACAATCCTCCCACAACTCTAGGTTTCAGAGGTAAAACGGTGGGAAATACCTCCACCCCTTCTTATAGAACTAGGTTCAACACCCTATACTTGAACATAATGTTTTGCTATTTTTGTTCTTAGAGATTTTTCATTGAATAACCAATTTGGGAAATTGTTCTTCCTGTAAAACCTGCACTTTCCCACATATCATAGAAATAGAAATGTATTGAACCAATAATTAAATCAAAAAATAATTCTTCATAGCATACCATTTCTCTTTTGATGTCCATGAAATTTATGTCACTTTAGTATCACAATTATCTAGTTATCACTTAGTGTTATACTTTTATTTTCCAACAAAGGTTTTGCAAGGATGTTATTAGATGTTGTGAAGCTGAAATTACATAATTAATTAAAATTCTCATAATTATTTCACAAGGAAATAATTATTTGTCACAATTTCATAGTTATGAAATAAGAATTATTTCACAATTGAGAAAAAACTCACATTTGAAAAGAAAATTCATAGTGATTTAGAAAAATCTCATAATTGAGCATAGAACTTGAGAAAAAAGATCATAATAGAGAAAAATCACACAATAGGTTGGAAAAAGCTCATAATTGAGCATGTAATTGGTGCATGAGATGTAATTTCTTAGTTCACTTGCCATCAAGCCTATCTATGATTTGCAATTACTGAGTTGACATGCCATCAATCCTATCCATGACCTGTATCCACCTAATTCACATTCCATGAAGCCTGTATCCAAGATCTTCTAAATTCCTATAAGAAGAAGCCAAATCAAGAATATAGGAGAATGGAGAGAGTTTGAAATTCATTAGGATAGTGAAACAGGGAGGAAGAATTCGTAATAGACTTATTCTATAGATTTTTAGAGGAGCTTCAACAAGCCTTCTTCCTTCAACCTTCACATTTGAGTTTCCCTTACTTGTGAGGGTCAAGGAGGAGTTGGAGAAATAGGAGAGGCATCATTCAAGACTCAAGGTAATACTTGGTTGATGTATCATTTTCTCCACTTATCAATATATATCTACATGGTTTTCCCCTTCCATTTCTATTGTATTCAGTTATAAATAATAGATATGTTATTTCCTTGAGTATATCATGTTAGATATAAACTATATTTGGAATTCCTATTTCTTGGAGAGGCTTGAGATTGGTGTTTGTTTTTGTATTATGAGTGGGAAGAAGATTGTGGGAGCTGGAGATGGATATTTGGAGATACATCAGCTAGGAATAGAAAAGTAAAACCACTGAGGAATCATATTTGAACCAATCTTATTTCTTCTCATATCATAAACTAGGATCAAATATACTAGATATAGTGGAGTACTTTGATGTTGTTTATCCTACAATCTATCTCAAATCATGGGAAGATCCAATGGAGTGATCACCTATCTACATGGGGAATTTATCCATGAAACTTATCCCATTCAACCTATAGGTTAGTTTGCTAAAACACAAAATTACACATTATTGTATAACTCCCTATATGTGATTTCCATGTTACTAATTGACAAACAATGTAAATCGGGTAGTTTATTTATCATGTTCATGGTACATATTGATTCATTTCAACATATAATCTAAATAGGTATCCACATACCAAAATATTAATTTAAATATACATGATATAAGTAAATCACACAATAGTTGTCATTAATCACATAAACAATAATTGTGCATAATGTTCACATAGAGGTAGGTCCACATGTCAATATAATAAATTTCCATCATTCTAAAAATAAGATGTTATTTGAGTTGTTGAAGTATGTTGGCTTCATAAAAGATGAAATGGTCAAAATACAAATGTTTTTGAGTGGGTTACCCTCCTTATATAGTCACAATATACACTATGATAAGCCTAGGACTTTGAAGGAGGCCATAAGGAGAGAAAGACATCTTTATGACTAGAGCAGAGGAAGGTGAATTTTCCAAAAATATTGGAATGACAAGTTGAAAGGAAATAGAGATTAAAGATAGAAAGGTTTTAAGCCACCCTTTTTCAAGAGAAACTCACAAGAAAATCAATGAGGACATTCAACCCAAAATTAGCTTAGGATGGCATATTCATTTGGTAAAAGGTGAAGGAAACAACCTATACAATCTTGGGGATGCAAGGGAAATCGCTTATATAGGGACTTCCCTCACAAAGGTGAAAGAATGAGGACTATCCAAAATTTTCAGGAGGATAGAACAGTGGAGGACATGGGAGGAAACATGCCAAGGATTTATGCATCCTTGGAAAAAAATCAAGAAGAATATCAATCCCCCATGATTGAAGTGGAAGGTAAGATTGATAACCATCCCATTGCAATTTTCATTGATCTGGTGCTAGCCATAGTTCTATAAATTCTAACATTGTTGAAATATTTCACTTACAAAGAAGTAAGGATGACAAATATTGGTTAGTTTAGTTAGCCATGGGGGCGAAGAGGAAAATCAATGTGTTGGTTAAAGACTGTCCAATAGACATGAATAGACTCAACACAAGGGTAGATGTGAACATCATACCATTTGGTTCATATGATTGTCTAATTGACATGGATTGATTAGAGAAACATCATGTTGTCCTAGATTGTTACAACAAGACAATCACTTGTATTGATGAGGTGGGGAAGGCATGCAAAGTTCAAGGAATTCCAAGAGTTGTAGATGTTAGAGAAATTCCATTCATGCAGTTGAAAATGAGTTTCAGAAAGGGATGTCATATTTTTTCATCCCATATGGAAGAGGCATCTAGAGATAAATGCCAAGTATTGAAGACCATCCACTCTTGATGGATTTTGAAGATGTTTTTTGGAGAAATCTCAGAACTTCCACCAAAGAGAGACATTGATTTCTCTATTGATTTGGTGCCAAGAGTTTCCCTGGTGTCCAAGACACCTTACAGAATGGGAACATTAGAATTGAAAGGATGCAATTTGAAGAGTTGTTAAAAAATGGGTATATAAGCTCAAGTGTGTGATCAGGGGATCAAATTTTGCTCAATTTTCAAAGTGCTCGTAATGTGACGGAAATAGTGCCATTGCGTCTGTCTTGTCTTCCTGATTCCGACGGTATATTTACTTTTGCAAACAGAGTCTGTATGAAGGAGTTATCGCGATCTGTCCGCCAAGCCAAACAGGCAAAATTTTGGATGCTGACTGTACCTGTCCGTACAGTCCGTACGGTGATGTGGCAGGGCCGTACCATCATGATGACATGGTAGTTGGATGATGTGGCACATTTTCATTGGTCGGTTGTTGGCGAATACGGTATTGACACGTGTCATTGGGTGGCCTATAATAGGAGGACACGTGGCCCAATCCAAGGGTGCCACGTGTCGCTCGCTGGTTGACTAAGGAGTTTATATGTAAAATATTGGAGGTTGCGGGGTTCGACCCCCGGACCTCTCTTCCACATAGTGTTTATACAAACTTCGATAACCAACTTACCGCCATTCATTCCTTGTGAGGAATATGGATTATAATGCATTTAATTTTGGTCGTAGTTTTGAACGGAAAGGGGGCGGGTCGGGGCTTAGCCCCGACCCATGGTTCCATAGCATAACACATATAACCATGTGTTAATATTGTAATACCCTCACGCAAATCATATATTATATATGTAATGTAATAACCATTGATATGCCCACCGTATATGAATGGTGCGGTTGTAATATTTATACGCACGGATGAATGTAATAACAAAAACAAAGTTTAAAACTATATATTTGTATGTGCGCGGGGTTGGAACATAACCCGTGAGTTTTGGTTTAAAATGCGCGGTTCCAACGGTTATGGTAGTTTAAACTACTATTTCACCTAGCCCAAGGTTCTATGTGCCATGTGCCCAAGTGCCGAGGTGGTTAGGGGCTAGCGCACCCTTAACCGTCCTATGGTTTGTACCGGTGCACAGTTGCGTACGGGACTGATTTTTTACGCTTAAATGAGCGTGTGAGCCAGGTTTGCTAAGCAAGGGTGCGATTTGTAGAACCAGAGATAAAAAAGTTGAAGAGGGAGACTTCAAGGAGGCTAACTTCTTCATTTTTCGACCGATTGAGGTGCCGAAAGAGCCCAGACAGGGGTTTTGGGATGCTGGGAAGCCATTGGAGAAGTCTGTTTGTCATTTTGAGCATTGTAAGGCATGTTTTTTAGCACTTTGAGCAATTTAATAATAATGATCCATTGGAAGCTGGACCAGGAGATGTAGCCCGGAGAGGGGTGAACTCCTTTATCAAGTTGTTG
>ML788131.1:391276-407576 GCA_009831015.1 Picea engelmannii | reverse complement strand
CTTGGTATATATAGGAGACTAGGAGGTATAATTACAAATAATGGCCTAAAGCCGACATAATTAAAATAACATTACTAATATAAATTACAACTAATGGCCTAAATCCGACATAAATAAAATAGCATTATTAATCTAATATTCCCCAATTAAGGGGTAATGAGCCAACATTAGGGCTTAACAGCTCTACACAGGTACATCTAAACCAAAATGGATTTTCTATACATCTCGTCATTGGGAGTTTCATATCAATATATTGCCAAAATTGAGAACAAATTTAAGTAGCATAACAAGCAGCAATTAGGGTATGCAAATACGCAATAGTTGAAGTATGGTAAGGGTGGTCCTAACTCCCAGGGAAAATGACAAAGAAAGGATAGCTAGTCCTAGGAAAACCAATCCAAGCCACCAACTAAGAAGGGTAATGGGAAGTCAAAGAAGCACAATAGAAAGTGGTGCAAGTTCCACAAAATCCCTTGGAAAGATACTAATGAATGTTTCTCCAAACATTTATTGTTGTCTGAGACAAAAACATCAGGGTTGGATGTTGACTTAGACTCTGATTCAGAAATGGAATAGGAAAAATGGATCATTGACGTAGAACACAGTGTCACTATAGTTTCCAAAAAAGTCCAACCCAAGGAACTAGAGGATCCTGAAGAAGGGGAGTGCCTCTTCAACTCACGTATTTGGGTGAAGGGGACCCCAGACCATTTCATTGTTGAAAGTGGTATCCAGAAGAACCTAATCTCAATAAAGGTCATCAAGAGGTTGAACTGGAAAATGGCTCTGCATCCTCATCCATACACCATAAGTTGGCTCAGCCAGGGATGGGACATATGTGTCAACCAACAATGTTGCATGAACTACGACATCAAACCCTTCAAAGATGAGGTATTGTGTGATGTTCCCCCCCTTGAAGTTTTAGATGTTTTTTTAGGAAAACCATATATGTGGAAGTGTCATGTTGTTTATGAATCTAGGCCCCACAATGTCATTATTACTTTTGGAGATCAAATCTACCAATTACCAGAGGTAGTCCCAACTATTGCGGTCTGTTTGATCTCCATGAAGAAATGTAGAAAGATGGTCTCTCAGACTGGGAGATTTTCCTCTTTATGGTTCATTCAGAAGGTGAATGGAAGTTCACTACAACTGCCAAAAACTCTACATGGGGTCTCTCTACATAGCAGCAACAGGTGGACAATATAGTAGAAGAGCACAAACACATAGTTGTATCACCTATTGGGGTGACTATGCACTGTCAGGTAAAGCACTCAAATGACTTGATACTGAATTCTCCTCTACGTAACGAACCTATGTACATGTGTTATTTTATGGAGAATGAAGAAATAAAATTCTATATCCAAGAGCTAATTCTAAAGGGCCACATCAGACCAATATCCTCACCTTGCGAGAGCCCAATTTTTTTGGTACAAAAGAAGGATGGGACATGGAAAATTTTTATTGATTACAAATCCTTGTACAATATCACAATAAATAATTGGTACCCAATCCCATGGATTGATGATATTCTTGATCATCTCAAACGATCCAAGTTTCTTAGTAAGATTGATCTAAATCCATCCTACCACCAGGTGTCGATTGATAAAACTGATGTATAGAAGACAACCTTCAATTCTAAATAAGGTCTCTTTGAGTGGTCAGTCATGCCTTTCATCTTGACTAATGCCTAGAGCACATTCATGCAGATGATGGATGACATATTGTGGCAATTCAAAAACACCTTTGTGGTCATATATCTATATTACATCCTCATCTTCAACAAAAATTGGGAGGAACATTTGAATCATATTCAACAGGTCTTGGTCAACCTGCGATAACAAAAGTTATATGCTAATTTGGAGAAGCGTTCCTTTGGCATTCAAAGAGACCAATATTTAGGATATATCATGGATGAGAATGGTGTGCATTTGGATCTAGCCAAGATCCAATTCATCCATGATTGGTTGGCCCTGAAGAAAATGACCGAACTATGCAACTTCTTAGGCCTCAAAAACTTCTACTGGCCATTTGTATTGGGGTTATCTCATATGGCTTGGTCCCTAAGCTAGGTGACCAAGGGTGGAGCAAAGGCCATGTTTGTGTGGGATGCATCCCAACAGCTAACAGTCGAGGATTTAAAATTCCACATCTTCTCATCACTAGTCCTTATTATGCTAGACCTGCAACAACCATTTTAGATTAAGACAGATGCTTCATATTATGTTATCATTGTAATCCTCACTCAGCATGCCCATCCAGTAGACTATCAAAATGAAACACTATATGATTGTGTTCACAGATACCCTACCTACAACAAAGAGATGTGCTCCATTATGGAGGCATGTCGAAAGTGGAAGAATTACAATCTGGGGAAGGAAATGATCATCCACACTAATCAAAAGCCTCTACAATTCATGTAAACACAAGGAAAGTTATAGAATAACCTCCATCAGAAGTGCTCAAGTACCTACAACAATTCTACTTAAACATAATTTACAAGAAGGGCAACACCAAACATGTTATAGATTACCTCAGTCGACCCTCGGTTGTGGCGCTAACCACAATTATTAACTCTTGTGGGCATGAGACATCTAGGTGGCCATAATTATACAATAATGACTCTTACTTTGTTGTTTCCTATCATACCTTGAGCATAGGAAAAACAGTTCCAGACTTTCATCTCTAGGATGGATTGCTCTGCCATCTTAGCCATCTTTGTGTTCCTTCAGTGATCATGCAAATTTGATCTAGGAATCTCATTATAGCCGAGAAGTAGGACATTTTGGTGTAGACAAAATAGTGGCAATATTGAAAAAGAATTTTATTTGGCCAAAGCTTTGACAAGATGTTTGTAAGTACATTAGATCCCACACTTTGTGTGCCATTTTCAATCCCATCATCAAGAAACAAGGGATATACACAACTATTCCTACTCCAAATAGGCCTTGGGAGTCCATCTCCATGGATTACATGTCTTTTCTTCCTTCAACTAAGCATGGGAATGACTGTGTCATTGTGGTCTTTGATCGATTCTCTAATATGGAAGCTTTGGCACCCTACAAGAAGAGAATTATAGACGAGGCCACCAACAAGATCTTCTTTGAACATTTTGGATTCATTTTGGGATTCCATGAACCTATTGAGCACTCAACACACCCTAAAAGACTTTGTGAAATCTCTTTCTTTTTGGGTACCACTTATCATTTTTTAATCAGAGTCAGTTTTGTGGGATGGATGGATTTATATGTTGTTTTATTGAGTCTTGTTATCGATTATTCTTGATTGGTTTGAACATATTGAAGGATTTATTTTTTTGATTAACATGGCATGAAGGGCCTAAAATGTACACGATTCAAAAAAATTCAACGGTCGTCGATCGAATTTTTTTTCTGTAGTATATTTATTTAACATCATCGATACGTTTTCGGCGTCGGTGAGATCCGAGATATAAATCAAAAATACAGACAGCCATAACAAATTGTTGATCACCGAAACATTTTCAGCATCGACGAACTATGAGGGACGAAACTGTGAAACATTAACCATCACAAATAGCCGATCGTCGATACATCATTGGCATCAGCAAGATAGAACATTGTAGTCAGGGATGTATGTCTAAAGAAAATCATCGATGGCGAAAAAATGTTTCTCACATAGAGGTCAAAATCAACAGCCATGTACCTTTACTGCATAAATAGTTTGTATGACTCATTCTTTTCCCCACGTCATCTTTTGAGGTTCACCGTGTCATATCCGTACTTCCATGTCATCATTTCACATCAGGGTTGTATGGAAGTTTTGGTCGACGTCAGAACTTTTGCCTAAAGGTATCAATGAAACAATGTCTGAGAAAAATTGTCGACATCGATTCACTCATTAACTATCGGTAGACTGATAGGTCACCAAAATTCATGGTTTTCATTAAACCTTTGTCATTCTACACCAGAAATCTTGGACGATCCATGTTGTTGTTCCATTCAAAATACCTTGATATTTTCCTGATGCTGATCATACTAGTTTCTTATGAACATGAAAAGGATTGGTAATTTGATGGAACACCTCCAGTTGAGATGAGACATAATTCTATATTTTCATAGAAAAATTAAACTTCTGTGCAATGTACACCACGATCCTGTGCGTCATCCAACCATTGAAATTTGAATTCATCGATGAACTACGAAATAACTCACTCCTGTGTTGTCGGTCTACATTTCATTTAATCCTAAGCATGGTGCAGATTCTATAATACATTGCGCAGATCGCATTTACACTCCCGAATTTAAGACTTGATGCAACAAGGTAAGTATACTTTTTGTTTAAATTTACAAGGTCATACCCAAACATGGTATTTTATTCACAAATCACTTACCTCCCGAAGCAGACAAAGAAGTGAGAGAAAGCATCGAGGAGGTTACAGGCCACTCTATGACTTTGATTAACAGTAAAAGAAAGTTAATCTCTTGTGAGGAAGGGGTAAGCATTGTCTTTATCAATTCTACACCTACGTTTGCATCAATAACACTTGTCATGGTTGGTTTGAAGCTTACTATATTTTTTTATTTTTCTACAGGAAAATGTCTCCAAGAAAGCCAAAATAAGAGACGCTAGGAAAATACAAATTTTCAAAATCATATTTGTCTTTGTAAGCATATTACCTAGGTAAGAAATGAAATATCTTTCTAGTGGCCTAGTAACGCTAAACGGAAAGATGGATAGATGGAAAGAATTACATGTACATATGAAAAGAGCCAGAAAAATTTCCACCTTAACACTTTCACCTTGTCCAAAAAACATATATCCTCCTCTCTGACTCACTCTTTGTATTTATGCCGGAAAAAGATGATCCATAAAAAGAGTCTAAAGTCCAAGAGGGTATGCAGATAACTCTGTCGAGGCTATGGACACTCACTAGTAGTGGAGCAAGGTATGTGATGTCGAGGTGACTCTATCGAGGCTATGGAAGCTCACTGGCAATGAAGCAACACCGTAAGAAATGAATGATAGATAAAAGGCCTCATGCCAATGGACGCCCTACCCAACTCTTGTCTAAAAAGGACAAGGATTGAGGTTAAAAGGAAAGGGAGTGGAAAATCTAAACCCCATAGGCAGATCAAGATTTGCGAACCCGAGAACTTGTGTACACATTTATAGAAAATATTTTGTTGAAAAGGAATATAATAAAGACATATGGTTTCTCAACCAATTTGCATAGGATGAGCACGAGGGAAGGAGCAGAGATTTTGTTTTTGCCCAGAGAATCGCCAATTGTTGAGCACTCAACACACCCTAAAAGACTTTGTGAAATCTCTTTCTTTTTGGGTACCACTTATCATTTTTTAATCAGAGTCAGTTTTGTGGTATGGATGAATTTATATGTTGTTTTATTGAGTCTTGTTATCGATTATTCTTGATTGGTTTGAAGTTATTGACAGATTGATTGTTTTTATTAACATGACATGAAGGGCTTAAAATGTACACAGTTTAAACTTTTTCAACGATCGTCGATCGACAAATTATGGTCTATAGTATAGTTATTTAACATTGCTGATACGTTTTTGGTGTCAGCAAGATCTGAGATATAAATCACAAATACAAAAAACCATAACAAATCGTCGACCGTCGATCACCGATACATTTTCGACATCGACGAACTCCAAGGGACAAAACTGTGAAACATTAACCGTAAAAAATCGTCGATCGTCGATCGCTGATACATCATTGGCATCAACATGATGGGACATTGTAATCATGGATGTATGTCTAAAGAAAATCATCAATGCTGAAAAAATGTTTCTCGAGTAGAGGTCAAAATCAATAGCCATGTCTCTTTACCACACAAATAGTTTGTATGACTCAGTCTTTTCCCCGCATCATCTTTTGAGGTTCCTCGTATCGTATACGTGCTTCCATGTTAGCATTTCATGTCAGTGATGTATGGTAGTTTTGTTCGACATCAGAACTTTTGCCTAAAGGTATCAACGAAACAATGTCTAAGAAAAATTATCGACGTCGATTTACTCATTAAGTATATATAGACTAATAGGTCACCAAACGTCGAGGTTTTTCATCAAACCTTCGTCATTCTACACCGGAAATCCTGGCTGATCCGTGTTGTTGTTCCATTCAAAATACCTTTATGTTTTCCCGACGCCGATCATACTAGTTTCTTGTGAAAACGAAAAGGCTTGGTAATTCAATGGGACACCTCCAATTGAGATGAGATAGAATTATGCACTTTGATAGACAAATTAAATTTTTGTGCAAGCTACACCACGATCCTATGCACCAACCAACCGTTGAAATTTGAATTCACCGATGAACTAAAAAATAACCCACTCCTACGCTGCCAGCCTGCATTGCATTTAATCCTAAGCATGGTGCAGATTTTGTAATAGAATGTGCAGATCTTGTTTACACTCCTGAATTTAAGACTTGATGCAACAAGATAAGTATACTTTCTATTTAAATTTACAAGGTCATACCCAAACATGGTATTATGTTCGCAAATCACTTACCTCCCAAAGCAGATGAAGAATCAAGAGCAAGCATCGAGGAGGTTACAACCCACTCTCTAAATTTGATTTCTAGTAAAACCAGGTTAATCTCTTGCTAGGAAGGGGTAAGCATTGTATTTATCAGTTCTACACCTATTTTTGTTTCAATAACACTCGTCATGGTTGTTGTTAGCTTACTATAATTTTTTCTTTTTTTGTAGAAAAATGCCTCCAAGAAATCCAATGACCAGGCGCTCACCAAGAACGCCCAAAATGAAGCAAGTAGAGTTCGATGAAGGTTCTACATCAATCACTCCAAGAGAGATTGATTTCATCTCAAAGATAAAATCATTTATCTGCACATCTACCAAAAAGGAGTTTTCCCAACCTCCATTGTTCGGCAACACAAAGGTAAGCACTGGATCTAAAGTGGTGCTCCCGTATTGAGGAGACGTGCATAACAAAATTAGTCAGGAGGATTACCCGAAATTCACACCTCACAACAATCTGGATGTTAGAATATTGGATGATCAAGTGTTTGCGAACATCAGGAGATCATATCTGCACAGGGTGGCTTGTCGAACCCCAGTTCTTCCCTGCATCAAAATCTTAGGATGGATAATTGACCACACAAACACAGTGAAATGCACGATCAACAATGCGGAGGGAGAATTTGTTGGTGTTTTCCTTCCATTTGAGGTACAGAAGTATTATAAACTCAGGGACCCAGAGGAAAGGTTAAACACAAATTTTCTTGGTCAAATTTTATGAGTATCATGAAACCAGCAGGCTACTAGCCTCATGGTGGAAAGAGGACAAAAAAATCACAAACAGAAACATTGGCTGGTACAACACGGTAAATATCAGAGAGCCCTACATGTATTTAATGGCTTTGATTTTCCGATTATATGGAGAAAAGGATTGCTCAAAATTTTCAGAAGCTTGGATGCCCTTGGCATATACTGTGGTGATTTCCAGGAGTAGTTTCAATTGGGGAGCCAGTATTTCCAAACAGTTGATTATTAATCCCCTACATGCCCAGACACCAAAGGAAGAAAAAGTTCCAATATTCTACATGGCATCCTACCTGTTGGACATAATCTGCACAAGAAATGTTTTCGCGAGTATGAATTTAAGCTGGCCTTTTGTCAAATTTCCTGTGCATTTTTATCTCAGTATCTTATGGGAGAATAGGTACAAAAGATCGTATGCCATGATATGTGATGGGTTCATTGCCAGGATATACTTCATTATCTTTAGAAAGGAATTCCTTGGATTTCGGTGGCAGAAAAAAAGATGATAGCTAAAGTTGTCCACTGGTACTTCAAAGAGACAAGGACCTATATCAAAGTATTCGGAGCTATTGGTGCACCCCACTAGACCATTTTACAAGGGTATAATGCTTCCCTGGTAAAGGATAAGAAGAGAGATTTCATTCCCTATGGTTTTCATATAGGATTATATATGGTCAAAGACACTGCGCAAGAGAAACAAGAAGGGTTAAATCAACTTGAGTATCGGTTCCCCACAAGCCTATTTCGTAAGCATGATCCAAAGGTTTTAGTTACCCAACATGTGTCGCAGGTATCCTCCTATTGTTCATATGATCATGGTAGTTTTGAAGATGAAATATTTATAGAGGGCGCTCAGGACTGGGAGGACGTGCTCCATAGAAGGGATAACCCTAATATGACCATATTTAAAGAGATGAGTATGGATTAGCAGGTTGAAACAATAGAATAGATAGCTCAAGAATCCCGTAGGGTAAGAGAAGAAAACGGAGAATTAAAAGTAGCAGAGGCACGGAGGAGGGGGATATTGTTACTAGAAGAACCTGAAAGAGATATACAAAGATTTGGAGAAGATTCCCAACTTAATTCTTTGATGTACCCTTGAGGATAACCCCATCTGATACAATTCATCCTAAGGAAGAGCTAAATGTCTCACAGATAATTCCACCAGAGGAGACCGCTGACCAAAAACAACCCAACCCCATGTCACCATAGGTAGGATTGTCAGTGACTATTATGGCTCTGTGAAGGTCAGCAAGAGAATCAAGAGGGACGAGTATTCCTAGTGTCCTCATATATTTAATAACCATATATGACAATGAGGAAGGTTCAGAAGCTTCACGCATAACCCTGGTACCAATCACACAAGAGGAAGAGCCATGGGAAACATCTGCTCTAGCTTCCGATGTTTTGATCCCAAATCCCTAGGAAGGTGACCATGAGGCAAGGAACACTCTAAAAACTAAATTTCTCGATCAGTTGGGAACACAACCTCAGAATGACAACTCCAAGAATGACTTGGGTGCTGGTGAACAAGAAGAAGAAATGCAACAGCCAAAAATCGGCCAACGGCTGAACCTCCAAATAATGTCGATCCTTTTCCTACTTCCCCATATAGGACCAAGACTCCATTAGATGACGAGCACCAACAAAAGACCAAGTCACCAGAACATATATAATTTCCCCCTACTAAGGAACTAAGAGAACCTGTCATAGAATACCTCTACATGGCAGGAAGCCTAGGAAGTACTCTGCCCTGGTAGATCAACATATTCCTGAACCAGTAGATGAAGTCATTGATATAAAAGAAATTTCTTATGACAGGAAAAGGAAAGTTGTGATGAGAAGAACAATCAAGAAAATAAAGTTCATGCTCGATAGCACACTTTTCATAACCATGAAGGAGACATTGTTTGACGTAGAAAGTGCTAAGATGACTGAGCTAATCGAAGCATGGATGGCCATAACTAATGCTACTTTAAACAAGGAAAAAATAGATGAAAGGGAGGTGGCCACCATGAAGAAAGAACTAGACCATCTACGACATCAAGCAGAGTACTAACAAAATTCAACACAAGTGGTAGTACTCTTGAAATGTGAGTTCTGAGAAATGTATGCACAATTCACAAGTGAAAGAGATCTCTTCTCCACTCACATCATTTATTTCCAAGAAGATACCCTTATGGGGCTGGAAACCTGCAAAGACATGTAGCGATGGTATGAAAAGGAACATCAAGCCTTAGAAGGGATAGACTATATCAACGAAGTACAGAAGGGTCGAGATACAGAAGAGCATGGCATCTGAGTGTTGATGGATAGCATCATCGCCCGAATAAGTAAGGCGAGCATGGTATAGGAACCTCAGCGGAAAATGCAGGAAAGATGGGGAGAGTGTGAGAAAAGTTGGGATAAAATCAATTAGGAAATTAGGAACATTGACCTACCAAAGTTTGGTCCACCGGAGGATTTCTCCGATTTTCATGACATAGTTAAACAACATGAAGAGAAATACCTTGCATGGGAAGTGGATATTTCATAGATTTCAAGCATGATCCTGGATCAAGTGAAGAAGTTCATCAAACCCCCGATTAAAGCTCTTGCAGTCCTACAACACTTAAGTGTCAAGCTAATCAAGTATAAGGAACATGCAATAGAGATAAAGGAGGTCCTCTCCACTTCGATGGATCAACACAAGTTCCCGTATGAAAATACATGTGAATATCTCTTCTTCAAGTGGTCAGAGTATGATAAGAACAATCCACTTCAGTAAAACCACTAGATGATAAAAAGAGAAGCAAAAGAGAACAGACAGATAGAATCTGCCACGTGGCGTTTTCTTAACTTAACACAACTTTAGTAGTTATTTTTAGTTTAGTTGTTTTTTATAAATAAGGGCATCGACCTTGGACATATGGTCGATGGTTTTGGAGAGAAATGCTTTTTCTGAAATTTTGTAAGAGAACCATTTATGTGCAAGTTGTTTTAATTAAGAAGTTATGTTTAGAATCAAAGACACTTCTATCATCTAAGGCGTGAATGCGATTGGACTGAGGGGGATTATCCCTATCTTCGGATTCAATATTTTTTGTTGTATTGATTAAGAGTTGTTTTGTTTGTTATTTAAAGTTATCTTATAATTCTGAAATAGTTCTTTTATTCTAGTTGATGAATAGAAATCGATTGTGTTAACCTGTTATTGATAATAGAGCATTGAAAATTATTTTTCTTGCGCTTTCTTGTCACGTATATGTTTTCTTTCTGTAACTATTATCTCAGACAATGTTGAATGTCTTCTAATAAAAATGGTATTAATGTTATTTTGAGGTAGTTTAGATCTTCTCCGTCTACATGCTACGGTATAAAGGCTATCCTGCAACCCATCCTTCCCCCAACATATAGTTAGCTTCCCTCTGTCATCTAATTTAAATCTCTAGGTTTATTTTGTTATAAATGTTAGAAAAGAACCAAAAAGAGAATTTGTATAGCCTGAGGAAAGGCATTACAGAAAATACATATCCATCAATCATGATTAAAGTTCGTCGATAATTCTAGCCAGATCATGAATCTGGATAACCTTACCACTCATCAAATGCTTACGAGTCTATTTGGGCCTCTTAAGTGGGTTTGGTTCCTACTATTGAGTTAAATGGATCTCAGACCCCTCAAAAAAACCATTATCTCAAATTGAGATAGTAGTTTCCTGAGCACTTTTTGGTCCAGCCTATGGTCAATGATGGACACCAAACTAACCAAATCGACTACCTTCCACCCACATATTGATGGAAAAACAAAGGTAGTCAACAATATGATTTTTTGTATCTTGAGGTTGTACAATTCCAAACATCCACGCACATGGGATGAAATACTTCCTTATGTTTAATGTAGCTACAATAGAACCCTCCATATCTCTATTGGCCACATCCTTTTTCAAGTGTGCTTGGGGTTCCAACCATTGCCCCCCATTGATGTAGTTTTATCCATTGCACTTGCACAGGAAGAGTTCTCCCATTATCAAACCGAGGTTCATCAAGAAACCAAATTTTTTGAGTGAATCCAGCACATCGAAAAACAAGATCATGATATTTTTTATAAATCCAATGCCAAGTACAACCAACACCACGATCAACATCGGGTACCACACAAGTTTCAAGTGGGAGATAAGGTATGGTTTCATTTGCAGAAAGAGCACCTCATAGGACCCCATCATAATCTACACCCACTCTGATACAATCCTTACACCATCACCAAGGATGTGGGTGAGAATGGTTTTGAATTAAGTATTCCTCCTTCCCTTGGTCTTGCACCTAGTATTTAATGTGGAACTACTTCGACCATATTTTCCACCTCTCCTGGATACTTCAGACGCGGTCGATCACTTGACCCCTAAAAAACTCAATATATACTTTATTGAACATGAAATAGTTGATCATATCAAGGACACCAAGACAAAGGTCACCTACCAGTAGAACATCCAAATCTATTGAGTCATTAAAGCAGGGATGTTTCTTAATAAAGGCAAGTGGCTCACCAAGAGTCAGATTCAACAAAAGTTTCTCAAACTGATAGAGGAACTTGACGCAATGGATACCATTGACTCCTAAGGGGGGGGATTGATATAGGTGGACATCTTTGGATTCCCACCTATTCCACTAGCTCAAATTACAATTTCCATCTTGGAAGTTTTTCTACAATTTTTCGGGTCCCAAACTTTTGGGACTGTTTTGAGGCCCTAAACGACATTTTTTTGACTTGGTAGCGCCCAATAGATCCTTGTTTGGATGCATTAGGTCGTTCAAAATGTTTACTCCTTGGCTAGACCTTTCCAATGGGGTACCGAGCACCCCAAATGAAGATTGTATGCAAACTTTGTTCTCTTGGGAAGTTGGTGTATCAACTACCCCCATTAGGGCCCACAAACCTTTTGGTGTTTCATCTTACGGGGTTAGGGTTTTGGAAGTTTAGGGTTTTATCATTTATGATTTATGTTAAAAATTCCTTTTGGAGCCTCATTGTAATCAAATTATTGCGAATGATCATAGCCGACACATCTCTCTTCAGAGATAAGCTATGTAACACCCTGTTTCCCCCAGTCTGTAAATATAACTATATGGGTTGAGGAACTATGGAAAACTTGAAAGTATGAATGTTTGATTTGACAGACCTTGTGAAGAAGGTCGATGAATATAAATTCTGATTATTTTAATAGAAAATGGTTATGTATTGCATGACTGTTGAAAGAGGGGATGTGCTAAGAGAGAGACCACAAAATGATGTGAAAGGTGGTGGAGGGGACTAGGAATGATTGTATTAACCTCCACCGAACCAGTACCATGTTGGAATTAATTTTCTCAGATCAAAACAACCCTCTGACCAGGAATGAACTCTCGTCGAGCTGGTAGGTGGGAAGGCCCCCTCAAGAGTTAATGAGGGATGGGGCAGACTTCCCATCGGTAAGGCTTCTGGACCTGACCATTGACTGGGAGATTCGAGCCACATGAAATCTTGCTGAGGGAGGAAAGAAAGGAAGCATGGTGGACAGAGGGAGACCTACGAAGAAAATACAGAGATGAGAGAGGAAACTCTCGGGTCCAAGGAAGGACTGAAAGAGGAAATAGTGAGTTATGATCACAGAAAATAGAGATTGTACCAGAAGAAGGAGAATAACATTCATCCTTATCTATTTATGTATTGGGAGAAGGGAGAGTAACCTTCGTCCCTACCTTCCATTGAGATAGAAGTAAGATATTGAATCTTGAAGTATCGTGGCTTAAACTCGAGGTTGGCCAGTGATAAATCCATTGGGAGTGACTGAGCCTATGGTTGGGTGTAACGAGCACCCCTTTTAGCAGTTGCATCACACTATATGGTTATGATAAGTGTTTTCTTGCCTTATGCTTTGAATTGTAAGTAATGGATGTATGCGAGTATTTATATGTCTATAAAGGGTTCTTTCTTTGTGTTAAATGATTAAGTTATGAATATGCATTCACTCCCTTGAGAACCTATATGTATTCTTGATTTTCCCATACGTCCATGTTTAGTCACTCAAAGGCACTCTCCCAGGGAGCTACATCATTGTTTCAGAGTCGGAGAAAGCCTCTTGACATAGTTACCGTCGTGGTAAACCCACAAGTTACCTTGCCTTGACTTAGATCTTAAATCCCTACAAGTTGGGAAGGTGTTCCCTTCAGACCAGTAGTCTAGGAACCCTAGAGCTTGAAGCTCCAAGAGGTATAATTGTTGTGAGTCATCGATCGGCATCAAGAAGCAACCAATCATCCCAGAACCACGATAGAGGAATTCCAGGAGGGAGAGAAGAATTTCCTTTTAGGAAATCCTTCGAACTGAGTTATCGAAATCCTTGAATGCAAGGAGTGCGTGGGAAATCGAAATCCTTTAAGGATCAATCTCAGAAGGGATAGAAATTATCATAAGTATTAATGAGATCCAGGAGTAGGACTTGTAGTAGGAGAAAAGGTTTAAAACCTTTTAAGACTGATGGAAGTGAAAGTGGTTGTTGGATCACAATGAAAAGGATAGACAGTTGTCAGATCTGAGGAAGGTGCATGAGTCTTAACGTTCACACGCACGGGAGAGAGAACCTGTCAAGGTTTGAGACTCAAAGTTTCTGAAGCCTGAAGAGTCGGAAACTCGAAGTAGAATATCAATCGTCCAATCGCAGGAACAGATCTGAGTCGTCAAATTGTTCGAGGTAAACTTCAAGCGTCGGATCACCAGAGTGGATCTGAACCATCATATACCATGAATCTGGGAGGAGGCAAGTTTGAAAATTGAGATTCTTGAAGCCCGAAGAGCCGAAGAGTCATGAGTTGTCGATTGGCATGGGGACACTTGTCAACAGATCAAGAGCTCTGGGAATACTGTAGTGGGGTTTTCAGTTTGAGAACTGGGATTTCCAAACCCTGAAGACTCGAAGTGAACCTGGACCAACAGATCTAAGGGAGACATGGTGTGAATCCATGAACTCTGGGTAAAGTCCCGAAGTGATTCATATTTGTTGGATTCGGAGGACATGTGGCACAAATCCATGAAATCTAGGTAAAGTCCAGAAGTGATTCATATACGTTGGATTCAGAGGACACGTGGCACAAATCTATGAGCTCCGAGCGAAAACCCGAAGTAATCCTCGATCGTCAGATCAGGAGGACATGCGTTAGAGGATTGTAGCCTTTAGATAAAAGTCATTGGGGAGAAGGTTTGAGATTTGAGATCTCAAAAGTCTAATACCCGAAGGATATCTCGATCGTCGATCGAGAAGAGGGTTGGAGGATCATTTATTTGGGTTAAATGGTCAAACACCTAAAGTGGAAGCAAGACCATTGATTGATTCAGACAGGTGTCTGTCGATTGTTAGCTCTGGAAAGTAGAAGTACGAAAGAAGAAAGGTTTGAGATTTCAAAACCCCGAAGTCTGAAATTGTGAAGAGATCACAATCGTTGATCTAGGAGGGACAGATCTGGTCCGTAGATTTGAGAGGCACAAATCTGAACCGTCGATTCAAACAGTATCATCAAGATCACGAGATTGACGATCCCGTAGCATTGTGGGGATAGGAGTTGCACGAAGTTTAAAATATCGAGGGCGGATCGCAATTCAAACTGTGGTTTCGTCAGGAGGACACGTGGAGACTTGAGGAGGATTGTGGGCCCAAAAGTAGTTTGACCCCAAACCACTTGTGGTCATGCTCGCAATCACATGGTCATTTCCAAGGTCACATCTGAGCAGAGTCCAAGATAAAATGGGATAACGCCAACTCTGAGACTTTGTTGAAACGTGAAGGAGAAGGTCAAGGGTATTATAAGACCTGCAATAGAGGTCGAAATGCCTTGTGTTTGATTTAGAGGTGAGACTATCATGGTATCAAAGTCTTGTTTGATTTAGACTTGGATAATATTGACCAGAGGCTCGGGTTGAGTCCTGGACTCTCCAAATTAGAACCCATAGAGAGAAAGAGGATTTGTTCTTGTAAGGACGACGATTTTTTTTCTTTCTTTCTTTGCCCCATTGTGGGTGTGTTACAAATTGGTATCAGAGCATGGTTACAACACTTGGCCTGCTTGGGCTCACAGATGAGTCGCTTAAAAACTCTATTTGAGTACTTTTAAAAGAATGGCACTCTACCTTACCTCTTTCTTAAAAAGTCTGATTAAAAATGTTATTAAAGAAAAGAATGAAACTTTCTTCTGAGTGTATGCATTTAAGAAATTGAACCGTGTATTGTTCATGAACTAATAGATTGTTAGCTAACAATAAGTTTTTTTGTCAAAACTCGAGCAATCAGTAAATAACAGGAAAACAAAATCCAATACTAAAGGATGCTGACGTTTCATGAAGTGGGGGATGGTTCCCACAACAGAGATGAAGAATCTGACGAAAGGAGAGAGGTGGAAACCCCTCCGAATCTGGCTGAAACTGTAAGGAGCCTCAAGGTCGAGTTACATAGTTTCAAGAATGAAAATGAGAGATTGATAAAGGAGCAAGAGAAACAAACATAAATTAACACAGTCTTGCTATAGAGATTATCTAAAATACAAAGGAAAATGTAGTATGAACCTACAACCAGTCATGTGGATCGACGACACAAGAAGAGAAGTGGGAGTCCACATGAGATCTGAAAACATGACTCCATAAGTGACCCCACTAGGAGAAGTACTGCGAAGAAGGTCCAACCTGGAGACAGAGTGATCCAGGTGGATATCGGTGGCCATCCACCTTTTCCAAATGGCTCAAAACGACTTTCTGGAAAATTTGGAAATTTACTATTTTTAACAGGTTTTAACTTCCGGGGCCATTTTGAGGGCCCAAATGAAGGTTTTTCGAGATCAAGGTTCTCGATGATAGGCCCAAAAATGAATCTCCTCAGAAATACCTTTCCAACGAGCTATCACACGCCTAAAATGGAGATCGTATGCAAAAGTTACGACCCCGGGAAGTTGATGTACTCACTTACCCAAACGGGGCCCACATGACTTTTGGTGCTTCATCTCCCAG
>ML788131.1:350231-381428 GCA_009831015.1 Picea engelmannii | reverse complement strand
CAGAGCCTCATTGTAATCATCTTCTTGCGAATGCAAGTAGCCGTCACATCTCTTCTCAGAGATAAGCTGCCACCATTCTAGCGAGTCTTTCACTCTGTATTTTTATAGTCTCTGTACATTTCTTTCAATAATAGAAATCGTGTATTACTGTATATCTATGTTTATGGTTGCATCTCTGATACATTTTTGTTATATTATTGAATATCCGTGATATCTCTGTGCATTTCCTTATTATATCTCTGCTCTCATTTCGTGCCGAAAATAATCCGGATTAGAGAGGAAACTCTCGGGTCCGAGGAAGGACTGAAAGAGGAAACGGTGAGTTCTGATCACAGAAAATAGAGATTGAACTAGGAGAAGGAGAGTAACCTTATTCCTTATCTATTTCTATATTGGGAGAAGGAGAGTAACCTTCGTCCCTACCTTTCGTTGAGCTGGAAGTAAGAGATTGAATCTCGAAGTATTGTGGCTTAAGCTCAGGGGTGGCTAGTGATAAATCCATTGGGAGTGACTGAGCCTATAGTTGGGTGGAAACATGCACCCCTTTTAGTAGTTGCATCACACTATATGGTTGTAATAAGTGTTTTTCTTGCCTTATGCTTTGAATTGTAAGTAATGGATGTATGTAAGTATTTATATATCTATAAAGGGTTGTTTCTCTGTGTTAAATGATTAAGTTATGAATAAGCGTTCATTCCCTTGAGAACCTATATGTCTTCTTGATTTTCCCATACGTCCATGTTTAGTCACTCAAAGGAACTCTCCCAGGGAGCTACATCATTGTTCCAGAGTCAGAGCAAGCCTCTTGGCACAATTACCGTCATGCTAAACCCACAAGTTACCTTGCCTTGACTTAGAGCTTAAAGCCCTACAAGTTGGGAAGGTGTTCCCTTCAGACCAGTAGTCTAGGAACCCTGGATATTGAAGCTCTGAGAGGTCTAATTGTTGTGAGTCATTGATCGGTGTCAAGAAGTGACCAAGCATCGCAGAACCAAAGCAGAGGAATGCTAGGAGGGCGAGATGAATTTCCTTTTAGGAAATCCTTCGAACTGAGTTATCAAAATCCCCGAATGCAAGGAGTGTGTGGGAAATCAAAATCCTTTAAGGATAAAGCTTAGAAGAGATAGCACTTATCATAAGTGTTGACAAGATCCAAGAGTAGGAATCATAGGAGGAGCAAAGGTTTAAAACCTTTGAATACTTATGGAAGCGATAGTGATCGTTGGATCATAGTGAAGAGGATCGATAGTCGTCGGATTTGAGGAAGGTGCACATGTCTTAACATTCACACGCACAGGAGAGAGAACCTGTCAAGGTTTGAGACTCGAAGTTTCTAAATCCCGAAGAGACAAAAACCAAAAGTAGAATCTCAATCGTCTGATCATAGGAACATATTTGAGTCGTCAGATTGTTCAGAGTAAAATTCAAGCATCGGATCACCAGAGTGGATCTAAACTGTTAGATACCATGAGTCTGGGAGGAGGCAAGTTTGAAACTTGAGATTCCCGAAGCTCGAAGATCGGAAGAGTCATGAGTAGTTGATTGGCACAGGGACACTTGTCAACAGATCGAGAGCTCCGGGAAGATTGTAGTGGGGGTTTTCAGTTTGAGAGCTGAGATTTCCATACCCCGAAGGACCGAAGACCCAAAGTGAACCTGGACCAACAGATCTAAGGGAGAAGTGGCATGAATCCGTGAACTCTGGGTAAAGTCTTGAAGTGATTCATAATCGTTGGATTCAAAGGACACATGGCGGAAATCTGTGAATTCCGAGTAAAGTCCCGAAGTGATTCATAACTGTCGGATTTAGATGACATGTGGCACAAATCTGTGAGCTCCAGATGAATATCCAAAGTAATCCTCGATCATCAGATCAGGAGGACACGCATCAGAGGATTGTAGCCTTCGGATAAAATTCATTGGGGAGAAGGTTTGAGATTTGAGATCTCAGAAGCTCGAAACCCGAAGGAGATCTCGGTCGTCGATCGAGAAGAGGGTTGGAGGATTGTTGATTTGGGTTAAATGGTAAAACACCTGAAGTGGAAGCAAGACCATTGATCGAGTCGGGCAGGTGTCTACAAATCGTCAGCTCCAGAAGTTTGAAGTACGGAAGAAGCAGGGTTTTAGATTTCAAAACCCCGAAGTCTGGAATTGCAAAGAGATCACATTCGTTGATCTAGGAGGGACAGATCTAGTCTGTAGATTTGAGAGGTGTAGATCTGAACCATCGATTCAAACAGTATCGTCAAGATTGCGAGATCAACGATCTCGTAGCATTGTGGGGACAGGAGTTGCGCAAAGTTTAAAATATCGAGGGTGGGCCACAATTCAAACTGTGGTTTCGTCAGGAGGACACGTGGAGACTTGAGGAGGATTGTTGGCCCAAAATTAGTTTGACCCCAAACTACTTGTGGTCATGCTCGCAATCGCATGGTCATCGCCAAGGTTACATCGGAGGAGAGGCCAAGAGAAAAGGGGCTAACGCCAACTCCGAGACTTTGCTGAAATGTGAAGGAGAAGGTCACAGGTATCATAAGACCTGCAATAGAGGCTGAAAGGGAATGTGTATGATTTAGAGGTAATACTATCATGGTCTCAAAGTCTCATTTTATTTAGACTCGGAGAATCTTGACCGGAGGCTCGGGCTGAGTCCTGGACTCTCGAAATTAGAACCCGTAGAGAGAAAGAGGATTTGCTCCTGTAAGGAGGAAGATTTTTTATTTTTTTTCTTTGCCCCATCGTGGGTGTGTTACAAGCCACCACCATTCTAGCTAGCTTGTGTGTTTTTCATTTTACAATCTTTTTTATTCCATATAGTCATTAATAGAATATGAGTTTTAATGTTTAACTATATTACTGATCTCGATTATTTTCAGCATGAAATGAGAGAAGAGATATAATAAATAAATGTACATAGATATATCATATATCCAATAATATAACAGATATATATCATAGATATATCCATAAACACAAAGATACAGTAATACACAATTTCTATTAATGAGCAAAATGTACAAAACTATAGAAATATAGAGTGAAAGACTTGCTAGAATGGTGGAAGCTTATCTCTGAGAAGATATGTGTTGATTACTCACATTCACAAGAATATGACTACAATGAGGCTCTAAATTCCTTTTTAACATAATGAAAATCCAAAACCCTAACCCCAGAAGATGAAAAACCAACAATTTTGTGGACCCTGTTTTGGGTAGTTTGGTGTATCAACTTCCTGGGGGCATAACTTTGACATACGATATCCATTTGGGGAGAATGATAGCTCGTTGTAAAGGTATCATCAAGGAGATAATTTTGGGTGCTCAATCCGATCCTTTGGTTATCATTGAGGTGCTCGATCATGAAAAAACTTCATTTAGGCCCTCAAAATGGCCCCAGAAGTTTAGGAACTCAAAAACTGCTAAAAATATTAAATTGCTAGAATACTACTTTGAGTCAGTTGGAATAGGTGGGTTGCCACCAATATCCACCTGGATCAATCCTCCCTCCTTAGGAATCAATTTTATCCATTGCATTGATTTCCCATGGGATAGGGGGGAGCATTTGTTGAATCTGAATCTTGGTGAGTTGCTCACCTTGTTGGAGAAGTTGTGTTTCTTAGTTTGTTGAAGACTATCATGAACGTGTTGCTGGAGGGGTTGAGTCTGTTCAACCAGTCAGGCTACATGAGATGAATGTGTGCAGAATGAATCTTTGCGCTTTTATTCAATCTTGTCAACCTGCTTCTATTGGATAGAAGATGCTTGGGCCAAGGCTGTAGTGGTTGCAGTGTCCTTCTGTTCACCTTTTGAACAAATTGTGAAGAAGCGTAATTTCATAGTATGAGATACTACCTTGTGGCACTGTTTAGGTGGGACAGTATTTGGAACTACCTCTGGTATCCTATAGAGATGACCCCTAGAGTAACAATGACACTACGGGGTCGAGACTCATAGATAACATGACACTTCTACATATATGGTTGGCCCAAGAGAACATCACATACATCCAGCAGGGCAACATCACATAATACCTCATCCTTGAAGGGTTGGATGTCATATCACAATCGTCACTGTTGGATAACATGAATATTGCATCCTTGGTGAAGCCACTCAATGTATGGTTGCAGGTGTGGTGTTGTCGACAATCCCAACTGTTTGATGACCTCTGTTGAGATGAGGTTTTTCTAGTTTCAACTATCAATAATAAAATTCAACGGGGTCCCCTTCACCCACATCTGTGAATGAAAAAGGCACTTCCCCTCTTCAGGATTTGTTGGTTCTTCTAGTTGAATTTTTGTGCTCGTCACAGTAGCAGTGGGGTCTGCATCGATGATCTGTCTTTTTCCATTATTTTATGAATCAGGGTTTGACTCTTTGTCTTTGATCTCGACCATCAATGACTATTTTGAGTGGCATTCATTGGTGTTGTTCCAAGGGTTTTTTTGGAAATCGCTCCACTTTCCAGTGTCCTTCTTTTTCTTTTCGTTACCCTTATTTTCCTATGGCTTGGTATGGTTGTCGGAAGGTTGTTTGTTACGTTGTCTTTATCATTCTTTGGTTGTTGTGGATTTGTAGACCCGAACTCCCGTTTGTTCTGGTGCTTAAATTTATGCTTGATTTTGACAGCATATCAGTAAGCAACTCCCAACGATGAGATGTCTAGGAAATCCATTTTTATTTAGATGTACCTATGCAGAGCTCTGTTGTATTTCAGAACAAGATGTAGCTCGGAGTCTTTGATACCCAACTTGGTGTGCAAGGTATGGAAATTATTTGTGAACTCTGACACTATTTGGCCCCTCTCTTGCCACAGTGTGGACCATCTCATGTATTGGTCATCATAGTTACCAACATGGTAATATTGTTCCTTGACCACATCCACAAAAAAATCCCAAGTGGGCTCGACCCCATATATTCTGGACTCCTCTGTGGAAATTTTCTCCCAGTAAGTTTCCTACCAATGTTTGACATGGGAAAGAGCCTTAAGGAGTGTGAAGGTAACCTTTTCCTAGTCGAAAAAATTGTGAACAGAGAAATAACCTTCTAGCAACTTTAACCATTTTTCTAGGGCATCTACATCTATCCGTATTTCAAATACAGGAATATCAAAATTGACGTGTACCTTGAAAGGAGAGGTGCCTCCAAAGTGGCCATTTGATAAATATGCACTAGCTATTATCGACAGGAATTGAACGATGTGGGAAAAATTATCCAACATTTCGTCCCTCTATTACGTGAGAGCTTGCTCAAGCAACAAATTAATAGAATCGTCTACTCTGTCGTTTTTCTTTTATTCCGCCATGGAGTTTTTTTTGGGTGTGCGAGAGCTATTTTCCTTAAGAGATACAAGCTCGAGACCCAACTTGCTATACTCGGACCTTGTCGGGGACATGCACTAAAAAAAATGATCGAGAACAACCTACTCTGATACCACTAATCTGGATTATTTTTGGCATGAAATGAGAGCGAAGATATAATAAATAAATATACAGAGATATATCATATATACAATAATATAACATAGATATAACCATAAACATAGAGATACGGTAATACACAATTTCTATTAATGAGCGAAATGTACAAAACTGTAGAAATACAGAGTGAAAGACTCGCTATAATGGTGGTAGCTTATCTCTGAGAAGAGATGTGACGGCTACTCGCATTCACAAGAAGATGATTACAATGAGGCTCTAAAGGCATTTTTAACATAATGAAAATCCAAAACCATAACCTCGGAAGATGAAAAGCCAACAGTTTTTTGCCCCCGTTTTGGGTAGTTTGGTGTATCAACTTCCCGAGGGCGTAAATTTGGCATACGATCTTTGTTTAGGGTGCATGATATCTCGTTGGAAAGGTATCGTCGAGGAGATTCATTTTTTGGGCTCAATCAAATCCTTTGGTTATTATTGAGGTGCTCGATCCCCAAAAAACCTTCATTTAGGCCCTCAAAATGACCCCAGAAGTTTAGGAACCAAAAAACTGCTAAAAATAATAAATTGTCAGAAGACTATTTTGAGTCATTTGGAATAGGTGGGTGGCCACCATTATCCACCTGGATCAATTTCTTTTTTCTTTTCAATATCCCTATGTATCTCCTTGTTATATCTCTATTATATTTCTGCCTTCACGTCATTCTCAAAATAATCTGGATCAGAGCATGAAGAAACTATGTGGGAGGACTATAGGAGATTTTGGTTGGGACTAATGTTGAAGGGCAAAAATTGTAGAATTTTGCTTTCTTTTCTGGATATTGTGATATAAATTGTATATGTATTTTTGCATGGTGTTGTGCACCAAGGATGATGCACAATTGTAGAGGAGGGGGAATGTAACAACCCCACTATAATCCCCAGTTTAGTTAATGCATAATGTAGATATTAATGTGGTTATGTCCAAGCGATGTAATATGCAAATTGTATTTTTGTTTTTAAATAAATAAAATGTGATACCAGTTGTTGGGGAACATGGATAGATATGTATGTTTTCCATAATATATAGGAGTGTCTAAGAGGGGTCCAAGGGAAAATTATTTATGGGTATTAAATCAAACCTAGATTTCTGAATTTTATTATCATTGAGGACAACCTTCTTATTTTTCCTTGAGTGTATGAGATCCCAATTATTAAACTCATGTAAGAGGATGGGTGTAAAAATTCGCATCCCATAGTTAATGGGAGCATGGGGTTGAAGTACAATCAATATTGGGTAGAGTGAGCAGTCAACTGGCATGGGGGGAAAATAAATTTGTATGGCCAAAGAGGGAAGTTTTTATAGGCATGTTTTTGGCATGAACAACAAGAAGAGAACGGGGAAAAAAAAGAGCATTGGAGTTAGAACAAGAAGTATGGGTGAATTCTAGAGCATTTTTGGAGCTACATACTAAAGAATCAAGTGTCAGGATTGAAAAATAACTAGTTCATTGGGTATGAGGAGTGAAATCTTATGTGATTTGCATGGGAGAAACAAGCTTGCTACTATTGTTATCCTGGTAGTTTTCCTAGCAGTGAGTTCCCTTGAGTTCTCAGAAGTGAGATTCTCAGTTACCTGTGCAAGAGCGACCTTGATAAACAAATAGGATACCCAATGGAATGAGAGCAATGAAGGGGTACATTCCTTTGGTTGGGTGGGTCAAGAGGAGGAGAGCTAGTGGAAATCGGGATAGTTGTAGGAGAGTGCCAGTGGGTTGTGGTATGTCTAAGTTGTGAGTGGACTATGAGATACCCCCTTTCTTGTGGATTCCTATCCCCTACTCAGGGGTGACTTGTTGTTGATATATGGAACAACATGTCTATGGTTGGGTGGAATGTCTATCCCAAAGAGTTGGTTGCACAACTATTTTAAAAATATAAGTGGTTATCTATTTCCTAAGTTAATTTATGTGTTTAACTGTTGTGCATTTTTACTATGTGAATGTGAATGAATTATATGTTGTTGTAATGAGTTAATTAGATGCATTCATATTCAATTCAACATGTTGTAGATGCATTAAGTTATTTGTATAAGAATGGTTAATCTATGTATAATTCATAGCTGTAAGCTAAAGAATTTTAGTTAGCAAAAAAAATTTGAATTTATGTGTATTATGTGTAGTAATGTTCCTAAGTTACATGTATCATTTGTGAAGGTAACCTATGAAGTCATCCATTTCAAATCCATGGATCTAAACTGATTTGGACTTTGTCTCCCTTTCCCACTCTCCATACCAACCAATTCCCAACTAGTGGAAACATTTTGTAAACTACTTCCCATTTAATCGAGGTATTTTGAATACTCTTAATAGGATTTCTTAGCCATTCCTCCATTGAATCTGGAGCTATGTATTTATCCTTAATAACATGAACCCACAATCTTTGCAACTAATTCCTTAGAAGAAAGGAAAATATTCTTCAATCCCCATCTTTATTGTGCCTTTGTTAATGCAATTTTTTCCAAGATCCCAGAGAAATGTATGTTTATACTTGATCCCCTAACAAAATGAACCCGTAGCATAATCCTATGATCATTTCCAACACTCCTTTTCGGATCCATGTGAGAACCATCTAGTAAATTGGAATAACTTCTAGCACTGCTTTAACTGATACCATTTGACCCCCTCTAGATAGCCATATATTACACCAAGTGTTCAGTTTTTGTACACCTTTGTTATCAACCATTGCTAATCAAACTTTTTATACATATTTTCCTCTAGTTGAAAGCTGAAGTATTTCAACCCAACATCTAATTTAACCATTATTATTGTAGGGAAACAATTATGTGATGAATTTTTTTTCCATCTCGATGTTGGCGCGTAGTTGTAAGACCCTAGGTTCAAGTTATATTAACCAACTTTTCTCAAAACTATATCCCAAATGTCTCTCCAACACTCGAAGATACCCAAAAAGGATATCATTGATTTTGCTATATTTATTGTCATGCATGTGGCCATGAAAAAATGTCAATGATTTCTTTGAACTTCTCAACCACTCTCCTTGAACCTTCATAAAATATAAAGATATCATCAACAAACAACATGTGTGTGACATAACATGAATTTCCTACATTATCCCTTTGAAACTGTTATTTCAATGGCCTCCTTTTGGAATCTACTCAAGCTTTTTGTGACTAATTCTAAGTCCTCTTTCTGGCCTGAAGAACGAAGAGGCTACACCATTTATTGGAATAGAAAATGAAATAGATGTGATGCAATTCATCACCCAAGCAACCAAATGTGGGAAAAACCCTAGGTGTATAAGAATTAATCTTATATAGAGACAACTCGCTTTGGATAAGTCCACTTTAACAACCATTACTCTTGAATTTATTGCCTTCCCTCCAAAAATCCAAATGTTTAAAGAGAATCTCATTTGCTCTTCCAACAACACTCTCTGATATGGTAATTGGGTAGCATGTTTGTTATTCTCCCACTTGAATTCAATTCAATCAAAGTGGACATATTAACCCAACCAAAAATAAAAAGAAAGACAAATTATAAACCCTATATTGAAAACAAATCAAGTTTTTCATGTATGTGAAGATTAATAAAATTATAAAAAAAAATGATTAATTAAAAAATATGAAAAAATTGGTTTTAAATTTGATGGTATTCATTTTAAGTTTATATATTCAAACAAACAAAAGTCACGTTTACATTTTAAATGTTATAAAATAGTATATGAAAAAATATATAATTTTTGTATGTGAAGATTAATAAAATTATAAAAAAAATTATTAATTAAAAAATATGAAAAAATTGGTTTTAAATTTGATGGTATCCATTTTAAGTTTATATATTCTTAAAAAAAGTCACGTTTACATTTAAAATGTTATAAAATAGTATATGAAAAAAATATATGTTTTTTTTATTTGTTTAAGTTTAAAAAATTAAAAATATTTTAATTAATAAACTATTATTTTATAATTCAATATTATAAATTTATTAATTGATTTCTGTGTTTAGTCAATCGCATGCACACACAACGAAACCCATTATTAACTTAAGAGACAAAGGCCCATAAAATCAACACCTAACTATTAAACAAAATGTGGCAGGTTGCTCCCTTTGCGAAAAAAAGGTTATGAAAGACTGGCCAGTCTATTGTATGTGATAGCCTTAGCCTTAGATAAGTAACGTGGTTTCTTTCAATCCTATTGATTTAATAGCAATGTTTTGAATTAATAACAATGTTTTTTCAAGGCCGTTTAATTATAACTTTTTATTTAAATTTTAAAAATTATAAAATTAAATATTGATATTTATTGAATAATTAATTTATTATAATAATAATAATTTTAGGCCAAAACTAAGCTAAATTGGTGTATTTTTTTATATTTGAATTTGTAATTACTTAAAAGAAATATATATTTTCTTAACCATTAAACCTAATATATTATTGAATGATGTTTAAATAGTTTTGAAAAACAATTATATCTAATAATCAATCAAAATATATTATCTTTTTCATTCATATTAATAAAAATAATTAAAAAATAATAATAATCAATTTTTTTAATAATCTAAATTATCCAACTTAAATAAATATATTTTTTAACATAAATCATCTTACTTAAATAATTTATTTATTTTTTAACATTAATCATCCCCTTAAATAATTTATTTATTTTTAACATAAATCTCCCCATTTTTGGACATTAGGAGTTAAAACGAGTTTCTCCATTTTTCCCCTCTTGGACTCTATTCTTTTAAGAAGGATTTCCATTCTGAAAACAGGTTTTTTCATTTTTTTCTCCATTTAGATGGAGCAATCTGTGTTTTTTGTCAAACTAAAGATTTTAAGAAATGAAGATATTTTGGGGAATATTTGTTTCAAATTTAAATAGAAATTATTGGATTCATAGATTTAAGTGATTATTTCTGTAAAATCCAAATATCTTTTCAATATGCTTAATCTATTTCTACATTCAAAAATAAATTCTGAACAATAAAAATAATGATTACTCTAAATTTGACCAGATTTGAACAAAAATAAAAACTTAACCACCACCAATCTAAACTATTAAGACCGGTGCCTCCTATGGAGTCCATAAAAAAAATGGGCTGCTAATCGATCTGAACAGCTAAACTTCTTTAGAGCTGACAAACGATCAGCAGTGAGGGTCAAATTTAATGTTCAATAATTATGAAAATCGGAGACGAAAGCTGAGAAGGTGGAGCAAGCTAGAATAAGGGTAATGGCTCTACTTGTTTTAATATGTTTAGCCAGTAGTCCATGCCCTCACCAACCTGGAGATCAGTACTCCAGAGCTGATTGGTATTTGTGGCTAAATGATTTGAATCCATGGCAGGACTCAGGTGGTCAAGAAACCAATCAACTTCTGCGGCATCAAATTGCTGCATGAAAGAATCAACTCGCAAGTTCATAAAGCTGTTTAAGCTCTCGTCGCTTATTACTATTTCTCCGTCACAGTCTGGCCTCATGCCCTGAGAGGAACTGGTGACCATTTCTGCGTTATCATCATGGCTAATTGCAGGCACCCTTGCTGGGTCTTCGAAATTACTTCGATCATTACCGATAAATATTTGCAGATCTCTTGATAAAGGCTGGCATTCAAGCTCATCCAGGGTATTAATAGATAAACGACTGTGATCAATTTCCAGTTCTAAAGAATCAATACTGTCAGAATGAAGCATATCTAAAGTTGAATCAGTGCTGGTAGTCTGATAATCTATAGTAATTGTGCACATGTTGTTGGAAGATGAGATTAAGTCTTCCGAGAGTTCTGGCAAAACATAAATCGGATCACAGATCCCCCATGCTGATGGCGCTCTTGCGTCCGTATTACAGTGTGCTTGCGAACTTAGAGGATTCGAACCCTGGTATGTCATTTCTGCTGTGGATGAATCCAAGGAAGACGAAGGCGCTGGCTGTACGTCGACTGCAACTGACTCGGCTTTCATAGGCGCGAGACGCTTCTTCAAACGGGTGCCCCACACGTTCTTGATCTCATTGTCCGTTCTTCCTGGTAGGTGCAAAGCAATAGTAGACCATCTGCATTATAACATAAGGAAAATATAATCAACTAATTGCAGAAGTGAGCTATGGCAGATTGAAAACATAAGGTGAACCACATAACAATTGATTGGAGCAATTTGTTCTTGTAATAAATTGGATGATATAAAAAGTTAAAAGTTTGAACTGTAACTTCAAATTCTGAGGATTTGTCTTGAACTGTACTGATCCTATCAATCACATATTGAAAATTCATAAAATTTTAAACTCACCTGTTCCCTATAAGCTGATGCAGTTTAATGATATGATCTTCCTCTTCGGGACTAAAATTCCCGCGTTTGATGTCAGGTCTCAGGTAGTTCGTCCACCGCAGGCGACAACTCTTTCCACATCGCAGAAGCCCTGCAACATTAAAGAACCCTAATTAGATTTACAGACCGATTTCATTCATTCACGCAATCCTGATATTCATTGCCAATAGATTTATTATAGTGACCTGCTTGCTTGGGCAGTGCACGCCAGTTCCCGTGGCCATGTTTGTTAATGTAAGAGACGAGTATTTGATCCTCATCTGGAGTCCAGGAGCCTTTCTTTACTCCCATTTTATCACAGCAAGGAGCTCGACCCATGGTGTCCTGTTCTTCTGAAGGTAGACAGGTATCTAATGGTGCTGGATGTCAAGCTCACTTGGTGATTGAGTGACCCTTACTCACATAGCACTTCACACTCATCTCATATAGTTGATAGAAAAACTGCAGCGGCGGAACAGTTCAAGAAATTGAAATGTTCAACGATAGGAAAGTGCGGAGGGTTTGAAAACTAATTTGTCATTTTCGAAGCCAGTCAATCCTTGCACGAGCGTGAAAACGACGGGATAATCTTACAAAAGCGACTCGGTCATATTTGCAAAACTGTAAGTTTATTATAATAATAATAATAATAATTTAATTTTAAATGTTTTTTTTTTAATATTGGGGAATCTGTAATTTGGGGTTTTCTTATTTGCTGAGCACAAGTAAATTGGGGAACTTGAGATTTTCAGTTTTTTTTAATTTCTTTCCATTTACACGGTACTTGTCAATTCGTCTATATTTTATTTTTTTCAGCAATTTTAAATGTATTTTTAATTAATATGAAGAAAATTATTTTCAGTTTATGAAATATTGGTGTTTAAATTTTCAGAGTTAATTTTCATATTAGTTGAGATTTGTAAAAGTAAATTATGTACAAGTTTTAAAACATGTTTCGAGTAAACACTTCATCCATCATGAAAATTAAATAATTTAATTTTGAATTTGTAATTTAGTAAGATATCTAGTATATATTTTGTTTATAAGATAAAGGAATCTTTTTAGGTAAAGATTGGACTAAAGAATTACATGTATTTTATATTAATTGTGTAATTTTGTAAGAATTAATAAATAGTTTTTTATTAATAAATTATTAATTTTTTAAATAATTGATAATTAATGTTCACTAAAATTAGAATTGGTCTTTGAAACTTTAAGAAAGAGAAGAGATTTCTTTAAAAATTGATTTATGTGCTCTAAAAACATTAAGAGAAGGGTTCTAAGATCACCATAGCTTCTATTACTTGGTTAAGAAGGTCTTATTGCAACAAATATTTTGAAATTTTGATCTAATTGTGTTTTTCATCTTAACCGTCTTAGTGTCACAAAGATTGCAAATTCTTTCATTGTGGGAATTTCCCAATGCTTAGTTTCACTATGAAGAGGGTGAGAGTTTGTTCTTATTTTATCAATGTTGATTTTCTTCTTTAAGTTAATCAAAATAATTATGTTTTTCATCTTCAACCCTCTCAGCCTCACAAAGATGATAGATTTTCCAATGCCCAGTTTCACTATGAAGAGCCTGGGAATTTGTTCTTATTTTATCAATGTTGATTTTCTTCTTTAAATTAATCAAAATAGAAAGATATTTTTGACTGCCACATATTCCTTAAATTTAGATACAATAATATTTTTAATATTATTTATATTTTGCAAAATGAATAGTCCCTTAGTGTAGAGTAGTGGGTAATATTTTTAAGGGTGAGTGCAAGTCAAGGATATTTAGCTAACAAAAAAAACATCTCCACTTAAGTAGCAAGTAATTTTGACTAACTAAATAAATAATTTAATTTTAAATTTATAATTTAATTTTAAATTTATAATTTAATTTTAAATTTGTAATTTAATAATACATATATTATATCCTTTCTTTATAAGCTAAAGGAATATTTTTATGGAAAGATTTTACTAAATAAATAATGCATGTATTTTTCATTAAATGTGTAAATTTTTAAGAATTAATAAATAGTCAATTAATAAAAATTAATAAATTATTTTTTATTTTTTAAGATAATTGATGTCCACAGACATTAGAATTGGTTTATGGGACTTTAAGAAAGGTAAAGGATTTCTTTAAAAAATTATTTATATATTCTAAAAGAAATAAGAGAAACTTTCAAATAATACAATAATTTTGATGACTAAGAAAGTTAAGAAAGTAGCATTGTAACAAATATTTTAAAATTGATCTAAGTTAATCAAAATAAAGAGATATTTTTTATATTTCTTAAATTTAGATGCCATAATATTTGTAATATTATCCATATTTTGCAAAATAATTTATCCCTTTATTTTTTCCCGATTTAACTAAGAGTTGACATCTTTATATCATCCTCACTTAAATTGTAAGTAATTTTGACTAAAATTTAAATTGAAAATAAAATTTTACTTTATCCCAAAAAAATATTTTTTAATATCATATATGATAAAACAATATTTTAAAATCTATATCTAAAAAGTCTATAATTTTGACTAAAATTTAAATTGAAAATAAAATTTTACTTTATCCCAAAAAATATTTTTTAATATTATATATAATAAAACAATATTTTAAAATCTATATCTAAAAACTCTAATTTTGACTAAAGTTTAAATTGAAAATAAAATTTTACTCTATCCCCAAAAAAATAAATTTAAATGCCATAATAATTTTAATATTATTCATATTTTGCAAAATAGTTTCTCCCTCTATTTTTCCCTAATTTAACTAAAAGTTAATATCTTTATATCATCCCCACTTAAATTGTAAGTAATTTTGAGTAAAGTTTAAATTAAATTTTTTTTTTACTTTATCTCAAAATATATATAATATTATATATGATAAAACAATATTTTAAAATCTATATTTAAAAAGACCATAATTTATATATAATATTTTAAAATCTATATCTAAAAAACACATAATTTATATATAATATTATATATGATAAAACAATATTTTAAAATCTATATGTAAAAAGTCCATAATTTTGACTAGAGTTTAAATCGAAAATAAAATTTTACTTTATTCAAAAAAAATAATAATTTGTAATATTATATATAATAAAACAATATTTTTAAAATCGATATCCTCGTCGGACTTTTACTCGTTAAAAACTCGTCTAAACAAAAACCGAGACAGCGTGGTTTCTTGGAGATAGATTAATCATTTACTTTAGATGAGATCTCTCAATTGTTGGGGCGGTGGCATTTTATTTCTATTTCCCACTTAGCAATTTCTTTCCTATTCTTTATGGTATATTTTTTTTCCTATTCTTTATGGTTTGTGTCATAGAACCAACAGCTACACAAAATTATAAATTTACCTTTTCTATTTTCTATTGAGAGTAGGAGAGGAAGGGTAGAAAACTCATTATTGACTAAGTGTAAACAAAAATTATAAATTGACGTTTGTTTTTTGGGGATTATAAATTAACTTTCTTTAATAGTGCAAGTGGAATGGAGTATAGAAAACTCATTATTGACTATATGTGTGGCTCAAGGTATAGACTTTGTATAGACAACTCAACTCATTATTGACATGTGTGGCAAGGTATAGACTTTGTATAGATATGTGGCTCAAGGTATAGACTTTCAAGATTAGGAGGAAGTAAACTTATAGGGAAAGTCACAAATAAGATGGGTAAGGAAAGAATGAAATTGGAGAATAAAAGGAGTGTGAGCATCAAGACAAAGGCTATATAGAGAAAGTATGTTGACATTTCTCAGGTAGCTACGAGATAGAGTAGGGTTTATGGAAAGTCAACATTAAGTCACTCACCAAAGTTCTACCTATTTTTGAACCAAGAGATGTATGATTTCACTTCTTGGAAAAGTACAAGCAGAAAGTAACTAGACTATCTTAGAAAAGTGCAAGTATATCTTGGAAAAATGCAAGCAGGAAGTAACTAGATTATCTAAATAGAAGAAATGGCGGTCAAAGCAGTGGTCACTCACAAAGGAAAGAAGGTAATCTTTGGTGATCGGCCTAGAATTTACCTATCCCTTAATAATGATGGGGGTATGCTTTAAACATCCATTAGCCAAAGATATCAAATCTGTTGGAATACTAAGAGGGGGGATGAATCAATATTACCATTTTTTCAACAATTAGCAATTACTTTTATATTTTGTTAATTACCACAATAGATCAACAATGGACTTTATGTAAAATCAATTATATAAATATAATTGATAGAAATTACAAGGTTTTTATGAAGAATAGTGAAAGACACCAATCTTTTTTAGAGCACCAACTCCAGGAGACACAAATCCCCTTCTTCAAGGCACCAACCCTAGGAAGCACCAACTCCCTTGTCTTTAGGGCACCAAACCTAGCAAGCATCAACTCCTTTATCTTTATGGCACCAACTCCCTTAAATTACACTTTATTTAGTAAATGATATGAATCCTTTTGTGATCCTCCCTTCCACCCTCACTTCATAAGAATCATCAGTTCTTCTTCTTGGACTCTGCTTTTGTTTTGATATTTTGATATGGATTGCAGAGACACTTCTTCTTCACCATTCTTCCTTGCTTATATAGTTTCCCAACTGGTGTGAGCTATGAAGCATTGTGTCCCTTTGTTTGGACCATCGCACCTCTTCATTTAGATTAACAATAATAGCGTTTGTTTTTCTTCATTATTATTCAAACATTATCGTGAAGTCTTTTCAAATTAGTGAGAGTGCTTTTCATAAATTGATCACTGATATGGATCGATTTCGTTTTTAACTCAATCCCATGCCTCTTTATTTCATTCTCAATTTTGGTTGATCAGATCTAAGATTTTTTATTAGCTCTCTAATGCATAGCATGTACTGAGTTACTTAAGATAAATCAAGACAAAGTCCAGATCCTATATGGTTTAACGTTCCTTCTTGACCAAGATAAATTTCTCATTCTATGTTAAATTTCGCACAGAAACTCTTTGGGACCTCTATTCCATACGACCATAGGTGGTGACCAGGCGCTAAGCCAAATGAGTGCTTAATCACTTATCAAGATCAGCAGTCACGTATTAATTTCATGTTGAGATGGATGACTGTCATTACTTCGTAACTTCGTCCTTCGAGACTTCCATCCTTTGCAATCATTCAACCTTTCAGAGTGCATTTCGCCGAAGTGCGTATATTATATCGGATGGTCGTGTTTTATTTTCATGATGAACGATTCTCATTCACTTCGAAACTTTGACATTTCGGGAATCCAGTCTTTGCAGTCTTCTAACTCTTCCGAAGCAAATTTCATTGGAGTCTATATCAACACTTCCCTACTTAGTAACCTTCACATGTCCAGGAGCTAGGACCGTGGGCTTAGGCACAAAGGAGCTCCCTCTCTTCGGGAATTCGGCTATTCGTGACTCTGGGACTTCGGGTTACTCAAACTCTGAAGTAGTTCAATCCCCTCGGAGTTTTACCTACCGAATAAGTCATAGAATGGCGGTGACCGCTTGTTGTCGGTTAACACCTCCATTTACGCTATCCTTCCACTATGCTTGATCAACAATCAAGAATGCTCCCAAAGTAGATCAATGGTTAATGTTACTTTGTGATTCACGCTTGCTTTATCCTTCCATTGTACTTGATTTGATGGTCAAGAAATATTTTGTAGGATCTTAGATCAACGGCCAAATGTTAAGTCGTGACTTCGGCCTTCGACGCTTCAGGTGGTTGCTGGTAGGAGAAACTGGATATCCCTGAAGGACATACTCCCGGAGTGACATAGCTTACTAACATCACTGTTGATGTGGCACTGGTCGAGTGGTTGCCATGTGTCACTTAGATTTGTGACTTACGCATACATAAAATGCCAATTGGACCTTGACACTTGTCATCATCTGATTTCGCCACATGTCCTTGTCAACGTGGTATTGCTGACGTGGACTATGATGAAGTGGGCTCTTAATGTGTGTGCTACGTGTCTTACTTCGTGACTTCAGAGCTCTAGCCTTCGGGTGAACTCATATGTTATGTACCCTTTTTTGTCGTAGTGGTCACTGCCGAAGTTGACCACCATTGGACCCGCCTAACCTTATCCAACGGTCACTATGCATTGCCCAGATTTGATGGCCCTCATTCACTTTGGAACTTTGGGGCTCCGGCCTTCAGGTGAATTCATATGTTCTTGGCTTCTTTTTGCTAGAGTGGTCAGCGTCGAAGTTGACCATCTTCTTGTGATCTGACAGTTCCCATATTTTACTCCAGATCAACGGTTGACGTGACTTTGGGGTTTCGACCTTCGGGTAATCTTACTTGTTCTTGGCTTCTTTTTTCCAGAGTGGTCAGCGTTAGAGTTGATTGTTGCTAGGAAACCTTGATCCGATGGCTATCATTGATCTCAAAGTGCTCCTTAGATCTGATGACTTACTTTTACTTCAAAACTTCGTCTTCGATTAAAATTCCTTCATGCAAATTTCCTTCAGTCGATATTATCCGAAGTGGTCAATGTCAGGCTGACCATGCGTACGTCATTTCCATGATTGACAGTCCATGACTCTTAGTAGTCGATATGATGGTCTAGATTTAATCTAGATCTCACGATCTAAATCATTCCCAAATCTCACGATTTAATCTAGATCTCACGATTTAATTTAGTAGTCGATATGAAGGGTTTTGAGAGCATCCTCAATGGAATTCCCATCCCATGCATCTTTTAAACTTATCATTCCTTCCACTTCATTCCATACCTTCTTCATATATCGGAAAAAAATGATAGCATGTGCGTTTGTTTCTTCTTCTTCTTTTCATAGGCAACACCATCCAGGACCCACAATATTCCTCCTCTAGAATAGATCTTATTTTAGAGCTTTGTTGTTCAATAGAAACCACATAAATATTTTTTACTTTGTTGGACACTTAATTTCCAAACTAATTTTCATGTCCATTAGACCTAGAGATTCTCTCTTCCCTCAATAGATAAAGCTTTATATCCAATGATTGGAACATAGACCCCAGTTGGATTTAATGACCAAACAATCTTATCCTCTGATCTCTTAGTCTTACAAAATAGGTTTTTAATTTATTTGTGTATCTCTGCAAAGTAATTGGATCCTCCTCCCTTAGACCAATCTCCCTCTAGGAAAGCCAATGATGTTTCCTTATAATTATCATGTTCCATCTAGCAATATGTCTTAGTGTATAATAAATCCTATATCTTAGATCATGTATGATTTGTGGAGGTAACCTGTGAAGTCCCCCACTTTCGATCCATAGATCTAAACCAATTTGGACTTTGTCCCCCTTTCCCACTCACCACACCAATTGGCGGAAATGTTGTGTTAATCGCTTTCCATATAATCAAGGTATTTTGGATTCTCTAGTAATAAGATTTTTTGCCCATTCCTACAACAAATCCAGAGCTATGTACTTGTCCTTAATAACTTGAGCCCACAACCTAGAGATTTGTATTAATCTCCATACATTCTTTGTGGTTAATGCCTTAGAAAAATTAAAAGTATTCTTTAACCCTTGTTCTCCTTGTGCCTTTGGTAATACAACTTTTTCCAAGAACCCAAAACAACGGCTTTTAATCCTTGATGCCTTGACCAAATGAACTTATTGCATAATCCTATGATCTTTTCCAACACTCCTATTGGGATCCATATGTGTGACATCAAATAAATTGGAATAGTTTCTAACATTTCTTTAACTAATACCAAGTGACCCCCTTAGGATAGCCACTCATTACACCAAGTGTTTAGTTTTTTCTCCACCTTTTCTATCAACCATTGCTAGTCACATTTTTTATAATGATTTTTCTTTAATTGAAAGCCTAAGTATTTCATCCCAACATCTAATTCAACCATATTGTAGGGAAACAATTATGTGATGATTTTTTTTCCATTTCAGAGATACCCCAAAATGATATCATTGATTTTGCTATATTTACTTTCAAGCTTGTGGCCGTGTAGAAAATATCAATGATTTCTTTGAGCTTCTCAACCACTCTCCCTGAACCTTCATAAAATATAAGGATATCATCAACAAACAACAAATGTGTGACATAACACGAATTTCCTACATTTATCCCTTTGAAATTGCTATTTCGATGGCCTCCTTTTGCGATCTACTCTAGCCGCTTGCAACTAAAAGGAAGAGCATAGGAGACAATGGGATCCCTTATTTAAGTCATGTTTCTGGCGTGAAGAAAGGAGAGGTTGCACCATTTATTAAAATAGGAAATAAAATAAATGTGATATAATTCATCACCCAAACACTGAAATGTGAGAAGAATTATATGTATAAGAATTAATCTTATATAGAGTCATCTCACTCTATCACTCTATCATATGCTTTGCATTTCTTGTTTTAATTGAATGAAGTCCTTCTTGTACAACCCCATTAATTGTCTCATGTATTTGTCTCCCCTTCAAAAATCCAAATTGTTCAACACAAATTTACTTAGACAAAATCTCATTCAATCTTTTAGCAATAATCTTTAATATGTAAAAAAAAAGATTGATAATTTAAAAAATAAAAAATAAAAACTATAAAAATTGAAAAGCAATAATCTTTGATATGTCAAAAAAAGATTGGTAATTTGTTTTCAAAAGAAACTATAAAAATTGAAAATCCAAATTGTTCAACCAAAATTTGCTTTGATAAAATCTCATTCAATTTTTTAGCAATAATCTTTGATATGTCAAAAAAAATTGGTAAATTTTTTTCAAAAGCAATTATAAAAGTTTGTGTTGAAACTTCATATATTTCAAGATTAATAAAATTATATAAAAAAAAATATTAATTAAAAAAATGAAAAAGTTAGTCATTAAATTTGATAAGATCTATTTTAAGATTATATATTCAAACAAAAAATTTCACATTTATAAATTTTCTAAAATAGTGTATGAATAAATATATGAGTTTTAAGTTTATATATTCAAACAAAAATTTTTATATTTATAAATGTTATACAATCATAAACTTGAGTGGATTTAATGATTAAGAACATGTGTTTCTTCCTAAAAGATCACAAGTTCAAATCTAAAAAGGGTTAAAATATGTATATCTCAATAAACTTTACAAGTCTATTATTATTATTGTATAAATAAATATATGAATTAAGTTTATTTTTATGTTTTAAGTTTAAAAGATAAAATTAAAATCTAAAAATAATTTTAATTAATAAATTATTATTTTATAATTCAGTGTTATAAATTTGTTAATTGATTTGTGTGTATAGTCGATCGTGCGCACACACAACGAAACCCATTATTAACTTAACACAAAAACTCGTAAAATCTACACCTAACTACTCACAAAAATCGGACAGTTGCTCCGGTTGCTCCCTTTCCTACCAAAAAAAATGCTATGAAACATTAGCAACTTTTGTATGCACGTACTCTAAATGGCGACGTCGACTTTTGTGTTGACTTTAAATGGATGTAGTTTAAATGTTCAATTTTTTTTTTATTTTTTTTTGTTATAGGTCAAAATGGCGACTACGACTTTTATGTGGAATTACTTTTAAATGGGTGTAATTTAAATGTTTTATTTTTTTAAAAAATTTGGGTATATATTAAAAGTTCAAAATTTAAAAAGTTTAGATAACCTTCTTTAAATGTGTTAATTTTTTCAACAATTTTTGTTTAAAATTTGATTAGAAATTGTAAATTTTAGTGGTTGATTTGATTTAAAAACATAATTTAAGAAATGTAAAGTTGTGATTTCATCAATAATTAAGATATCTGATTCAAATGATAATTGCCTTAAGTAACATTAACAATTTTTGTTTAAAATTTGATTAGAAATTGTAAATTTTAGTGGTTGATTTGATTTAAAAACATAATTTAAGAAATGTAAAGTTGTGATTTCATCAATAATTAAGATATCGGATTCAAATGATAATTGCCTTAAGTAACATTGTTTCTTTCAATAATATTAATTTAATAACAATATTTTTTAAGATATTTTAATTTTTAATTATATTTTTTATTTAAATTAAAAAAAATTAAAAATTAGGATGTATAAGAACGTTATTGTTAAGTTTAAAAACACTGAGGGTTGGTGAAAAGAGATTAACTGTAATATCAAAGTCAAACAAGGTTGTCCCTTGCCCCCTATCATTTTTGGCATATACATTGACAAGTTAGAAGATTGCTTGGAAAAAGGAGGTTGTGTCAGACCTACTCTCATTGGTATAGTCAACAATCTTCTTCTTTATGGGGATGATATCGTTCTTATGGCAAGGAGTCCCCATGATCTTGAAAACCAACTAAGAATCCTCAAGGATTTTTGCTCACTGTTAATATTGATAAGAGTAAGGTCATGATTATTAAATCCAATAAGATCCCTTATGATACCTTCATATATGACAACAACAAGAGGAAGTGACTTCATACAATTATCTTGGAATTGATATTCAACAAAGTTCGGAATTATAGCATTGAGAAAATTATTATTGGGGGATGGAAAGCTTATTATGGGCTTGAAAACAATTGCAAATCAGGTGTTCTTTAGAGTTGGGATAAGAAGAAACTCCTCTTTGAGACTCTTGCTACACCTGTTATTCTTTATGGATGTGAGGATGAAAATCGATTTATAACCACCATTGACTCAAGTGAGTATGGCATAAAGATGCCCGGTCTTGGCTAAACTATTGGAGAATCATGAAAGACACCATTTTGCAAAATAAATATACTATTAAAAAAACTTCAAATCAAAATTTAAGGACATAATGTGGTGTGATAAAGAGTTAGAGGAAAAAAGAAAATTAAGGTATTATAAGGATGTAATCAACCCTAATCTAGAAGATCAAAATTATCTATCTGTTTTGCCATGGGATGAAAGAGCCTATCACCTTTGTGACACTAAGAAGGTTGAAGATGAAAAACACTTTCTCTTAGATTGTCCAACCTATACCCATATTAGATCTCATTTTCAAAATATTTGTCACACTACCAACTTTCCTAACCTCATAACTCAACAAAAGTATGGTGATCTTGGAAAGCTTCTCTTAATGTTTTTCCAACACAGAAACAAAATTCTAAAGAATTGCAAGTAATCACTTACCCTCTTAAAGTTCCATAGACCAATTTGATCTTAATGGATGTTAATCATCATCATTATTTTTGAAAATTTATTAAATACTATATATATATATATATATTTTTCATTCATATTAACAAAAATAAAAAATAAACATTTTCTAAATCATCCAATTTAAATAAACAATTTTTTAAATATAAAACACTCCATTTTTACATGAATCATTCAACTTAAATAATTGATTTATTTTTAAAAATAAATCACCCCATTTTTGTACATAAGGAATCCGGACTCTTAAAACGAGTTTCTCAATTTTTCTCCGTTTCGGCTCCAAACTTTTAAAAGGGATCTCCACTCGGATGGAGCCCATAAAAAAATGGGCTGCTAATCCAGAAATTCCCATCGATCTGAACAGCTAAACTTCTGTAGAGCTGACAAACGATCAGCAGTGAGGGTCAGATTTAATGTTCAACAGCTATGAAAATCGGAGACGAAAGCTGAAAAGGTGGAGCAAGCTAGAATAAGGGTAATGGCTCGACTTGTTTTAATATGTTTCGCCAGTAGTCCATGCCGTCACCAACCTGGAGATCAGTACTGCAGAGCTGACTGGTATTTGTGGCTAAATTATTTGAATCCATGGCAGGACTTATGTTATCCAGGTGGTCAAGAAACCAATCAACTTCTGCGCCATCAAATTGCTGCATGAGAGAATCAACTCGCAGGTTCATTGAGCTCTTTAAGCTCTCGGCGCTTATTACTATTTCTCCGTCACAGTCCGGCCTCATGCCCTGGGAGGAACTGGTGACCATTTCTGCTTCATCATCATGGCTAATTGCAGGCACCCTTGCTGGGTCTTCGAAATTATTTCGATCATTACCGATAAATATTTGCAGATCTCTTGATAAAGGCTGGCATTCAAGCTCATCCAGGGTATTAATCGATAAACGACTGTGATCAATTTCCAGTTCTAAAGAATCAATACAGTCGGAATGAAGCACATCTAAAGTTGAAGCAGGGCTGGTAGTCTGATAATCTACAGTACTTGTGCACATGTTGTTGGAAGATGCGATTAAGTCTTCTGAGAGTTCTGGCAAAACATAAATCGGATCACAGATCTCCCATGCTGATGGCGCTCTTGCGTCCGTATTACAGAGTGTTTGCGAACTTAGAGGACTCGAACCGTGGTATGCCATTTCTGCTGTGGATGAATCCAAGGAAGACGAAGGCGCTGGCTGTACCTCGACTGCAACTGACTCGGCTTTCATAGGCGCGAGACGCTTCTTCAAACGGGTGCCCCACACGTTCTTGATCTCATTGTCCGTTCTTCCTGGCAGATGGGAAGCAATAGTAGACCATCTGCATTATAAAATAAGGAAAACATAATCAACTAATTGCAGGAGTGAGCTATGGCAGATTAAAAACATAAGGTGAACCACATAACAATTGATTGGAGCAGTTTATTCTTGTCATAAATTGGATGATATAAAAAGTTAAAAGTTTGAACTGTAACACGCACCTGTTCCCTATAAGCTGATGCATTTTAATGATACGATCTTCCTCTTCGGGACTAAATTTCCCGCGTTTGATGTCAGGTTTCAGGTAGTTCGTCCACCGCAGGCGGCAACTCTTTCCACATCGCAGAAGCCCTGCAACATTAAATAACCCTAATTAGATTTACAGGCCGATTTCATTCATTCCCACAATCCTGATATTCAATGCCAATAGATTTATTATACTGACCTGCTTGTCTGGGCAGTGCACGCCAGTTCCCGTGGCCATGTTTGTTGATGTAAGAGACGAGTATTAGATCCTCATCCGGAGTCCAGGGGCCTTTCTTTACTCCCATTTTATCACAGCAAGGAGCTCGACCCATGGTGTCCTGTTCTTCTGAAGAGAGAGAGGTATTTTTGGGTATCTAATGACTCTGGATGTGAAGCTGACTCAGTGATTGAGTGATCCTTACTGACATAGCACTCCACAGTCCTCTCTTATAGTTGATAGAAAGAAATCGCAGCGGCGGAATCGTTCAAGAAATTGAAATGTTCAACGAGAGGAAGGTGCCGAGGGCCATATCAGAGATCCTGCCTCTGATAAGACAGCTTGCAAACTATTTTGTTATTTGCAAACCAGTCAATTCTTGACTATGCCCACACAACACGAGTGAGGATAATCTTACAAAAGCGACTCGGTCAAATTTGCCAAGAGTTGAATATGTAGCTGGGTGCTTATTAATCGGTGATTGTAAAATATTCAATGCAGTAGTTGTAAAATTATATATAAAAATGGAGTGGGTTAACTCGATGAATCTTTTCTCCATTATTTTTCCTTGCAGGTTTTTAGGCCGTCTCATTTAAAATTTTCAGTCAATTCAGAATTTTTATCAAATTTTCGAGTATTTGGGTTGGTTTAAAATGGGGCGAAAGCCCTGGAATAAGTTTTAAAATGCATGACATTTTGATCCATGTTAAATTTAGACTATCTCTGAAAATATGGCTTGATTCAAGCCCCTTTTTTTTTCCTCAAAAGAGGGTCTGAAGGACGTCTGTTTGCTCACTAGTTAGCCTACTCCTATAAAAATATAGAGCTATAAAATTTATTATAATAATAATAATAATCTAATTTTAAAAGTTAAAAAAATTATTATAATTTATTATATAATAATTTAAATTTAAGAGTATTTTTTTATAAATGAATATACTTTACAAAAATAATTAATTTATCGTATATAATTTAAGTTTATAAAACAATAATTTCGACAAAAGGATTAATTTATGATAAATAATTTTAAGTTCATAAAACAATATAATAATAATTTAATTTTAGATTTATAAAATTATGGTATATAATTTAAGTTTATAAAACAATAATTTAGACAAAACGATTAATTTATGATAAATAATTTTAAGTTTATAAAACAATATAATAATAATTTAATTTTAGATTTATAAAATATATATTATATAAAAGATAAATATTTTTTTTATGTAAAGACTTATATAAGAATTATACTCAACTAAATATCTAAGTAGATACATATTTAGATAATAACATATAAATTAAAATTTACACATTAAAAATTTTATAAAACAATAATTTAGACAAAACTATTAATTTATAATAAATAATTTTAAGTTTATAAAACAATATAATAATAATTTAATTTTAGATTTATAAAATTATGATATATAATTTAAGTTTATAAAACAATAATTTAGACAACACCATTAATTTATGATAAATAATTTTAGGTTTATAAAATAATATAATAATAATTTAATTTTAGATTTATAAAATATATATTATATAAAAGATAAATATTTTTTTTATATGTAAAGACTTATATAAGAATTACATTTATTTTATATATTTGGTTTAATTATATATATTTTTAAGAATTAATAAATAGTTAATTTTTAATAAATCTATTTATTTATTATATAGAGAGTAATTAGGTGCTTTACAATTTAGTATGAGGAAGATGTTGTTATGAGATTAGTATGATAGATTATATAAAATTACCATTAAAAAATAAAATAAAAATAATAAAAATAAAAATAAAGTATACTCAATTAAAAACAAATTAAATATCTAAGTAGATACATATTTAGATAATAACATATAAATTAAAATTTACATATTAAGAAATTTGATCTCTCTTGGTGTTTTATAGATTCAGATTTAAGATGGATCTACCCTACTATTAGCCCATTATTAGATAGATGTGTGATTATGTGCCTAAATTTAATGGTGGAGCTTGTCACTCTAAAACACTCTAAAACTGGTTAAGGATAAATTTCTATGCTGGTTAAGATGGGTCTATGTTGTTCTAAGTAGGTTAGGAAGGTCCATATTGTGATAAATATTTTGAAATTGTGATTTAATTTGGGTATACTCACTACATTCTAAAAGAAAGTGTTTTTCATCTTCAACTCTCTTAGTGTCACAAAAATGAGATATTATTTCATTCCACTGCATTTTGGGAATTGTCCAACACATAGTGTCACTATTGATAAAAGTTTGTTCTTATCTTATCAATGTTGATTTTCTTTTTTTAGATTAGAAAACAAAGAGATACTTTTGATGACTACATACTCTTTTAATATTATTTTTATTTTGTAAAATGTTTTTTTTTTTTTTAATTTCTCTTAATTTAATTAAGACTTAATATCTTTATGCCATCTCTACTTATATGGTAAATAATTTTAATTAAACTATAAAATTTTAATTTATCTAAAAATTTGATTTTTAATATTATATATTATAAAACAATATTTTTAAACTTGTTAACCGCGTCGGACTTCTAAGAAATAATATTAAAAACTCGTCAAAACAAAAACCTCTTATACAGCGTGGTTTCTTGGAGATAGATTAATCATTTACAAAGAGTTTTCTATTTCCAACTTATCATTTTTAATTCTTTATGGGTTTGGGTCATAGAACTAACAGCTACACAAAATTATAAATTTACCTTTTCTTTTGAGAGTGGCAATGGAACGCGGTATAGACTTGGTATACACAACTCATTATTGACTATGTATACACAAAAATTATAAATTAACCTTTTCTTTTAAGAGTGACAGGGGAATGGGACATAGACTTGGTATAGACAAAAATTATAAATTAACCTTTTCTTTTAAGAGTGCCAAGGGAATGGGACATAGACTTGGTATAGACAACCAAGTGCCAGGGGAATGGGACATAGACTTGGTATAAACAACCCATTATTGATTAAGTATAGACAAGTCGTTATTGACTAGATGTGTGGGGCTAAGGGTATAGACTTGGTATAGACAACTCATTATTGATCACATGTGTGGCTCAGTCTCTTTTCAAAATCTAAATTTATGAGCATTGATGAGTCCAGGATACTCCCACAACCCTATTGACTAGATGTATGGCTAAGTGTATAGATTTGGTTTAGACAACTCATTATTCACCACATGTGTGGCTTAGTCTCTTTTCAAAATCTCAATTTATGAGCATTGAGGACTCAAGGATACTTCCAACAAGATTATATATACTACCAACAAGATTATATAGCTTATAGCTTATATTTCTTTTAAACAAATATAATAAATATAATTTTACCACTTTAAAGATGGAGTACATGGCAAAATTGAATCCACTTGAAATCATACATGGGATGCATATTGAGTAACACCCAAGGCCCTCTTGTGATATTGTTATATTTTTGGTGTAGATGACACTTTTTCCCTAATTTGTTTATGTAATTTCTAATGAGTATTATATTCTTTTGAGTAGATGGCCATGGGGCTTTAAATACATAAATTTTTTTTTTTGAAGAATAATATGGTTACTTTATGTTTAATACCATGGATATTGTAATATAGTGATCTCTTTACTAAAAATAAAATATTTTATTAAAAAAAAACAAAGTTGTGTTTAATTTTGAATGGTTTCGAATGATTTATAAGTAAAATATTATATTAAAAAAATTAAAGTTGTGTTTAATTTTGAATGGTTTCGAATTACTTATATATTAGTCTAATTTGAAATTAATCACAATTTTAACTTTTTGTGTTATTAAAGTTAAATGGCTAAAAAACTATTAAAATTCTTGTGCTGTAGTGTTTAACTTTTTTTTTTTGAAGAATAATATGGTTACTTTATGTTTAATACTATGGATATTGTAATATAGTGATCTCTTTACTAAAAATAAAATATTATATTAAAAAAAAACAAAATTGTGTTTAATTTTGAATGGTTTCGAATGATTTGTAAGTAAAATATTATATTAAAAAAATTAAAGTTGTGTTTAATTTTAAATGGTTTGGAATTACTTATATATTAGTCTAATTTGAAATTAATTACAATTTTAACTTTTTGTGTTATTAAAGTTAAATGGCTAAAAAAACTATTAAAATTCTTGTGTTATAGTGTTTAACTTCTTGTATTATTAAAGTTAGATGACTAAAAAATTATTAAAATTCTTGTGCTATAATGTTATAGGATAAACACTTCTTGTATTGTTAAAGTTAGATGGCTAAAAAATTATTAAAATTCTTGTGCTATAATGTTATAGGATCTTGAAAACTAAAAAAAATTGACAATTTTAAGAAATAAAATATTGTTACATATTTATTGTGTGAATTGTGGTTTGAAGAGAACCAATTTCAACTTCTTGTATTATTATAGTTAGATGTTTAAAAAATAATTAAAATTCTATTATTATAGTTAGGTGTCTAAAAAATAATTAAAATTTGTGTGTTATAGGATCTTAACCACTCTAATAAATAAAATATTGTTACATACTTATGATGTGAATGTCACTATCCAAATCTTTGACCCATTAAATTTTGTTTTTTTTATGATGAAAGGAATTCAAAGAAGCTTTTTTTTATGGCATAAGGTTCTTGGTGTCCTCCCTTGGTCATGGTAGAGGCTTTAATATTCATTCTTATTATGAAAAACATGTGAATGACGTCCATATTCCCAATCAAAGGTCTTTTTCATGGCCATTAGGTGTGAGGAAGGTTTGTTTAGGGCTCGGGCCATTATTTTCCTCCCCTCGCCATGGTACAGGCCCTAACTCTCATATATAGTGCAAAATCCTTCTAATGGTACCCATATCCTAGTTGAAGGCCAAAGATATTGTGGGGATGATCTATGTGGTTGTTTCAAGTCTTGTTCATGGCCTTCGAATCTAAGAAGCTTTGTTTATGGCCTAAGGTCCTTTCTTTCCTCCCCTGGCCATGATATAGGCCCCTATACCCATTCTTATTTGAAAAACACATCAATGCTACCAAAAATCCTCCATAGAGGTCAAAGATCACATACAAAGGACTTGTGTAGTTGTTCGAGGACTACTTCATGAAGCTTCATCCTGAGAAGATTCAAATAGGGCCTAAGCACCTTATCTTCCTTCCTTGACCACAGTCAAGGCATGGAATGCCATGTGTGGTGCATAAAACCTCCTAATGGCACTGAGGTCCAATCCATAGGTCCTGAGACTCAATTGTAGTGTGCAAAACCTAATAATGGTGCCCATATCCCACCCATAGGCTAGAGATCCCTTAGAGAGGATCTCTATGGTTCTTTGAGGCCTTATTTATGCTCATAGAGCCTAATACATTTTGTTTAGGATTTAGGGTCCTTGTTTCCTCCCTCGACCATGGTAGAGTAATTGAGACTCATTCTTATCATGCAAAAGATACTAACGGTGTTCCCATTCCTAGTCATAGGTCTTGTTCATGGCCATTGAGCACAAGAAAGATTTATTTAGGGCCCATGGCCCTTATTTTACTCCTTTAACCATGGCACATTCCCTAACTCCCATATGTGGTGTGAAAAATCCTCCTAATGGTGCCCATATCCCAATTTAAGGCCAAAGATCCTTTAGAGTGGATTTGTGGAAAACCGATTTCGTAGTTCATGGTCCTTGAGCCCAAGAAGCTTTGTTTAGGGCTTAAGGCCCTGGTACATGTCTTGAATTCCACACGTGGTGTTGAAAACCTCTTAATGGCACCCATAGGAAAAACATCCCTTTAGGAGGATCTATGTGGTTGCTTAAGGCCAAGTTCATGGCCATTGAGCATAAGGCCAATAAATATTTGTTTAGGTCTTATGGCCCTTATTTTCCTCCTCTAACCATGGTACATGCCCCTAACTCACATATGTGGTGTAAAAAATCCTCTTAATGGTGTCCATATCCCAGTTGCCAAATATCCCCTAGAGAGGATCTATGGAAAACCAATTTCCTAATTCATGGTCCTTGAGCTCAAGAACTTTGTTTGGGGCTTAAGTGTTAGTGACCTAACCTCCCTAACCCCTCACATTGGTAGAATAATATATTTTCCATGCACAAAGGTTGACATTAGTTAATAAAGCTTATTTAATAATGCGAACAAGTCTAATGTAAGAAGACTTTATAGAAGCTTCCACTTCTAGAAAGATCTTCTTCAAGAATGTTCTTTAGAAGATAAAATTTATATAAATAGTAGTAGAAGACATGAGAAAGTTTTGTCTTGAGAATTATTGTAATAGATCTCTACTTTGCTAGAGGTTTCCCCTTCAAAGAGGCAAGTGAACTTGGGTTTCTATCAATAAAGGTGTCATTTTTGGTGTTGTGATTCTCTATATTTTTTTGTTCCGCTAATATTTGTTGCAACCTTTACGTTTCTACTTATTGTAATATATCCAGTATCTTACAAGTGGTATCAATGCTCTTTCCTCTACCGAAATTGCGGGTAACATTTTTCCATGGTAGAGACGTGTACTGTCAACGTCTTTAAAACATAGAGATATGTCATTCAATGGGTAAAATTGTGGTCGGGGAAGACTATACGTAGGAAATACAGACTGTTTCATGAGGTTACTTGAAACAAAAGTTTCACCTTGTTGGAAACCTTTGTAACCCCTATTGGTACCCCTTCGAGTAGTACCACATCAGACATAATATTTACATGACCAT
>ML788131.1:334726-350131 GCA_009831015.1 Picea engelmannii | reverse complement strand
TTTGAACTTCTCGACTTGTCCTGCGACATTCATATTCTTCTTGAATACCCATTTTCTACCGATGAGATTTCTTCCACTAGGTAACTTGAGTAAATCCCATGTCTCATTCTTGTTCAAGGATTCCATCTCTTCGACCATGGCGTGATTTCAGAGTTTACCGTCTACCGATTTGACTACCTCACTGACCAACTTGGGCTTATCGTCGATGGTAGTTAACACAAATGCGAAATGAAAGTTGAGAGGACTGTACCTTTTGAATGTTTTTTTTACTATTTCTAATCTCCTTACCACCAGAGTCTATTGTTCCACCTCTTCCAAGATTCAATTGACTCATCTAAATCATCTCCTTCCTTCCTTAGTTCAAATCGCATCATTTAAGGATTATTCACAATATGAACAATTTATTCAGGCTCATAATTACCTCCGACTTCTATGAAGACCACATATTGATTGTAAATTTTTCTCCTTGATGAAGGATCCCAGAACTTATATCCTTTCATTCCTTCTTTGTATCTAATGAAAATACATTTGACTACCTTCTTGTCCAGCTTGCTCCTCTTTTCCTTGGGAACATGCAAAAATGCATCACAACCAAATACTTTGAGATGTGCAACTGAAGGATTTTTACTCGACGATACCTTATGTGGATTCATTTTAGCTATCACTAACGAAGGATACATATTCACCAAATATCTTTCAGTCTCGACTACCTCCACCCATAATTCTTGTGCGAGCCCAACACCACTAAACATGCTCCTTGCCTTATCCATCAACATTCTATTCATTCTCTTAGAAAATCCATTTTGTTGTGGGGTATATGGTGTGGTATTTTGGCATGATATGCCACACTGCTTGCAGAAATGATCAAATTATTTCCCACAGAATTCACCACCATTGTCAGTTCTTATCACCTTAATCTTCTTATTTGTCTGGTTTTCTACAAGAGCCTTAAACTCTTTAAATTTCTCGAAAACCTATGGTTTCTTCCTATCCATGTCTTCCTGGTAAAATCATCTATGAAGGAGACATAATATAGGGATCCACCAAGTGAAGGCACTGTAACTGGGACAAACACATCACTATGCACCAATTCTAGAATCCCATTTTCCCTTGTCGCTCCAGATGGGAATCTCATTTGACTTTGTTTTCCATATATGAAATGTTCACAAAAGTTGAATTCTAAACCACATTCCGGAAAACCTTCGACAATATCTTTGTTCTGCATAGATCGAAGTCCTTTTTATCTAATGTGTCCCATCTTCTCATGGCATAGCATGGTCGGGTTGACTTTATCATGTCTTTCCATGTCAGTTTGTATCGAATCATCCTGAGTTGGGTCAAGTTGAGTCGAAGTCAAGTCGACTTCAGAAGAAAACGTGTTGTTGCATATAGTTGAGTCTACATTCCCTAACAACTTGTATATGGTTCCAATCCAACCTCCTTTCATCAATACCATCACTCCTCTGACCATCTTGCACAAATCCTTCTGAAACAAAGTGTGAACTCCAACATCACTCATCTTACTGACAGATAACAAGTTTCTTTCCAAACACAAAATGTGTAGCACACCTGGAAGGTTTCTTTTCCTACCATCCTGAAGTATCAGTCTAACTCTTCCTCATCCGAAAATTTTGGTTTTCAAGTCGTCCCCCAAGAACACATCACCTCCTTCATATAATTCATACTCTCAAAACCATTCTCTATGTGGTGTCATATGATAGGATGCTCTTGAGTCAATCAACCAAACACCTTGATACAACTGTGTACTGGTCAACGCCAGGTACACATAACCTCCCTTATCCGAGGTTGTATTTATCTTAGTCAGTTGCTTCTCATCAGATTCCATATTGAATTCCATTGCCCTCGAATTACAATCCTTTTTATAATACCTAACTTTACCACATTTCCAACATCTTCTTGTCGACTGAAACGAGGATTTATATCTACCCTTTGACTTAGACTTTCTACCAAATAATTTTCATTTATCTCTTTCAACCAATTGACCTCTCACCACTAAAGCATGTTTGGTCGATCCCTCCATGTTCTTTCTTCTCATTTCTTCTGACAATAGAGAAGAAACCACATCTTCTAGCACTAGTGTGGTTGTATTACTCCCTATAACCATGACTAATCTATCCCATGAGTCTAGAAAAGGACATAATAGGCTTATACACTTCTCCTCCTCAGTGATTTTAATATCCATAGACGATAAATGGCTTAAAATGGTATTAAACACATTTAGATGCTTAGTCACCGAAATTCCATCACTCATTCTCAGAAGATACAATTTCTTTCTGAGAAACAACTTATTTACCAGAGATTTTGATTGGTATAAGCTTCCTAACTTGTCCCACAATTTCTTGACCAAACCTTCACCTGAGACATTTAGCAGTATTGAATCTGCAAGACAAATCTGAATCGTACTTCTTGCTCTTCTTTAGAGTTTCTCCCATTCTTCCGTTGACATGTCTGTTGGTTGGGTACCTTGATAGAATGTTGTCCATTGTTCTCGATCTACAAGAAGATCTTCCATTTTAATCTTCCAAAGCTCAAAATTCTAGCCATTGATTTTTTCTATCTTTATTCTTGAACTGCTAGCCATTCTTTACCATGATCTTTAACACAATATATGACTTACAACTCTTACTGTACCTAGGGTTTAGCTTTCAGATTCAATATTGGTAAATCAAGATATGATACACACATCAAAGAATAAAATAAATATGATTCCACTTGTTAGAGATGAACTTTGCTTTGATACCACTTTTCAGGAAATGAGATACACTTCCACACTAAACTTAGCAAAAGAGAAGAAGAATTTAATCAAGAACATAAATGACCAAGCAATCATACAATACACAAAGATTTTACCTTAGAAACCCAAACTGGGAAAACTAGAATTCCTCGAGTGTTCTTCTTGTTGGAGAAATTTATATTTTCGACACACTAGTTTAGTGGGAGTTAACTGACTAGTTCTATTTTAGATTTTCTATTTTTACCATCACTGTTATGCATGCATGCATTCCTAAGGAAAGCTAACTGCTTGATTTCTTTTATTAATTATGGAATGATTTTCCCTATATATGAGTGTATTCCACTCATTCATTGTATCATATTGATCATGAACTATGTATCAATCATCAACTCATTGGAGTAGTGTGAACATATTTTCTCATTCTTCCATATTGAATCTCTCTTCCTTTCTTGATAAGCTTTGTTTGTACTTGATTTAGCTAGATCTCCTATGCAGATTTCCATGAAACAATGACATGGTATCAGAGTTATGTTGCTTGGAGCAAGCCAGACAAGCCAAAGAATAAGGAAAATCGAGGTTTTGGCAAGCTAAATCCGTGTTCGTACCTTTCAATAGTTATTCCTCCCAAAATATTACGTTTTTGAGGAAATGACCCGCTAAGAAAGTAAATCGGCCCATTTTGGAAGTGGGTTTTCAACCATTTGACTAGATTCTTCACCGTTTTCTCAGAAAGTAAGCCACAAAATAGCCTCCTGAAACTTATACGAATCCATGGTTGTACCTTTCTACAATGATTGCTCCCAAAAATATTAATTTTTTGAGGAAACAACCCTCGTGGAAGTAAAACGAGCCATTTTGGAAGTGGGTTTTCCACCGTTTGGCGAGATTCCTCACCATTTTCTCAGAAAGTAAGTTGCAAGATCATCTCTTGAAACTGATACAAAATTTCACTTAAAGTGCCATTTCTTCCGTGATTTCTTAATTTTTCACTTGTAGATTGAGAGTAAATATTTAGGGGTTCTTAGAAACAGTGGGAGAGATGGATATGACAACTATTATACAATCAAACTTGGTGGTAATCCTCACACCATACAATTATTTTGATTGGAAGCCCAATGCGACATTCCAACTCAAAAGAAAAGGACTATATAATTTGACGATGGTGATAGAAACAAAACCTACATCAATGATTGAGAAGATGAGATGGGCGAACTGTAAAGATGAGGCCACGGGACTACTTCTTGAGTTAATCTCCATTGATTTGTGGTTTCATGTTGCCACATGCAAGACTCCAAATGAGATATGGACCACCTTGGAAGGACTCTTTGGAAAGCAGGATGAGATGCGAGGTCATATGCTTGAGGTATAATTGAATACCTTAGACCCTAAAAGTTTTGATAATATACAAGATTTTTTCACTAAATTTAAATCTTTGCTATTAAGCTTGGGTGAATGTGGTATTGATAAGTCTAAACAAGAGAAACAACTTATTCTAACAATCTTGGCCAAGTTAGGACCAAAATACGTTGTATATGTCTCCAATTTCCATTTTGGCAGATGTCTTTTTGGAACAAATTGGAAAATGCCTACATTGGCTCAGTTCATTGAGTCTCTTACACAAGAGAAAACAAAACTCATACATATGGGCCTCATGAAAGATTCCAAAGCACATGCACTCACCATGCATGATGGAAAAGGGTCATCCAAACAAAACGGGAAGGAGGGATATTCCAAACCCTTCAGCGATTCTTCAGGTTCTAGAGACTCTTTAGATTCCAAGAAGAAGAAGAAGAAGGGAAAGAAGTGCACTTACTGCAATAAACCGAATCATGAAGAATCCACATGCATGAAGAAATAGATCGATCTTATGGCATAGACACTTCAACAAAAAAACCTTGGAAACTTCATTCCAGAGGAAGTCAAGAAGCAGAAGGAAGAATTTCTTGCTCCTAAGAAAGGTAATCATCATGCTCTAGTTGCAATTAATTCCTCATCTGATTCATAGATTATAGATTTTGGTGCATCCCATCATATGGAAGTGAAAGATGAAGTTTTCTCTTCTTTGAGTCCATGCTCAAGACCCCCTATTCTCATGGGGGATGATACTCCAGTAGCAGTAGCAGGAGAAGGGAGAGTGGAACTCCACAATGACAGTTTTGAGAATGTTCTACATGTTCCAAAGCTTTCTATGAATTTTCTCTCATTTTATCAGATCACTCAGAAAGGTAAAAAGGTTGAATTTACATCAGATTCAGTTTCAGTAATTGACATCCATGACAATTCCATCATTGCAATTGGTGAGGTGGATCACAAGTCAAGGTTGTATAAATTCAGTAAGTTTTCCGACGATGACTCCTCTATTCTACTTACACATAAGGAGAGTACTCTGCATGCACCTCCACTGCAACATGCATATACTCTTGTGCTTCCATCAGTTTAAGACATTAGAGATGATTCCATACACTCATATTCTTTACATGGAAATAAGTAGGTAGTACAACCAGATAAGAAGTCAACGTCGAAACTTCAGGAGATGCCCAAGAAGGCACATACCACACTTCAAGCAACAAGCAATCTTGCAGAGAATCCATTGAATTCAAGGATGACTCGATCTCAGCATGAGGATCCTTCTCATGTACTTTTAGCTTCAGAAACTGCGATGCCCATGCATTGCTATATGGTTCAATTTACAGATCCACAAAACTACAATAGGGTTGTGGGAAATCCATTATGGAAAGAAACCATGTAGAAGGAGTATGACTCACTCCTACAGAACCAACCTTGGAATTTGGTTCCACATCCACCAGAAAGGAATATTTTCAGGTGCAGATGGGTCCACAGGATCAAGAGGTACAAGGCCCGATAGGTTGCCAAAGGACTTCATCAGATCCACAAATATTTCTACATCTTCACGAAGACTTTCAGTGAGCAGAAGTTTCAGACTTTGTGGGATCGTCTTGCAATGAAGAACACAGTTGTCTAACAACTGTTATTTTCTTCTTTTGATACATTATCTTTTGAGGGGGGGTTTTGTTTCCACGTGGTTTTCCCTCTTTCCTCACTTTTATTCAGTGTTCATTAGTTGCATTGTACATGAGTACTTCAAATGGCCTAGTAGTCGGGACTCATTTTTTACTCCATAGTGATGTTCAGGGGGGTGCTGGAGAAATTTCTATTTTTGACACACTAGTTCAATGGGAGTTAACTGACTAGTTCTATTTTAGACTTTCTATTTTTACCATCACTATTATGCATGCATGCATTCCTAAGGAAAGCTAATTGCTTGATTGCTTTTCTTAATTATGGAATGCTTTGCCCTATATATGAGTGTATTCCACTCATTCATTGTATCATATTGATCATGATCTATGTATCAATCATCAGCTCATTGGAGTAGTGTGAATATATTTTCTCATTCTTCCATATTGAATCTCACTTCCTTTCTTGATAAGCTTTGTTTCTACTTGCTTTAGCTAGATCTCCGGTGCAGGTTTCCATGAAACACTAACACTTCTCTCTTGTTGTCTTATTCAATATGAATAAAAGGTTACATGTCTAACCTTCGTCCAAACCTAAGACAAAATCGACATCATACCCTCTTTCCTTTGCAAGAACAACCTTGTAGCCAATCCGGATTACATCTACATGACCAACAACCTCTAAATTGCAGACTCTCGATGATTAGCCATTCATCATCTAAAGATTCGGGATTAGCCTTTATGACCTTAAACCATGCCTCTTTATAGGATTTACAACAGGAAAAATCCTAAAGACATGGCTCCCAAAAACAGTTACATATCCATGCATATCATTGGCTACAAATCCCACGAATATTGGGATTCTTTTACAGTCAACTCCAAGTCAGATTACCAATTGACTACCAGTCATCCTTAAATCGGTCTTCAATCGATCACCACATGCCTGCCTGTCGACCTCTTGTTGTTTGACCTCTTTGACTTGTTTTCGATGCCTTTACCATGTCGAGCCACCTCGACCTTATACTTTAACTTTATCTGATCGACTAACCTCAACCTTCAACTTGTTGTCGATCTACCTTGACCCTCAACTTGCAGTCGATCCACCTTGACTTCGACCGTCATTCGATCCACCTCGAATAGACTTTCACTACAAAGAATATAACAACCCAACATTATGAAGAAGAAGGGTCCCTATTTTCCCTCTCATTCATTATAGTAGACTGGCTTCAAGCCTTTCTCCAAGCATGTTTACAAGATCCCACAATTTCTATCTTGATCCAAAAGTTACAACAGGATCCTCAAGTTTCTCTAAGGTACTCTTGGCACAATGAAGAGCTTCGCTATAAATGTTTCCTATAGTCGAACCTTATATCCATGATTCTCTCTGAGTTGCATGCTTCACCCGCAGCTAGACATTCATGGTTTACCAAAACCTATGAACAAGTAAAATATTCTTTTTTCTGGGATGATATGAAAAAGGACATCCACACCTTTGTGGTTGAATGTGATATTTATCAATGCAACAAGGGATAAACAATAAAGCTCAGGCATACTCCAACTTCTCCCAATTCCCCCTACTATTTGGAGGGATAGTTCTATGGATTTCATTGTTGGCTTACCTAAATTGGGCAATAAGTCAATCATCATGGTGGTCGTCGATCGTCTTTCCAAAAATGCTAATTTATGTGCTCTTCAACACTCGTTCACCGCATCCACAATGGCTTAAATTTTTATGGATAATATATTTGAATTCCATGGCATACCTCATTCTATTGTCTCTCACTAAGATCCAACTTTCACCAGTAATTTGTGGCAAGAAGTTTTCAAGATCTAGGGAACCCAAATGCATCTCAATACCACCTATCATCCCTGGATTGATGGACAAACTGAAGTTGTCAACAAGTGTTTCGAAAATATTTGTAGTGTTTTGCATTCGATAGAAATAATTAGTGGGATCAATGTGTAAGGCACCAGATCTATTATATTAGTAGAATAGAGAAAATGAAGAGAATAATACTAAGATAGCAACTAAATACTGAAATATTGTAGAGATAATAGCGGAACAACAAATTATATGGAACCACAACACCATAATTATACCTTTATTGATAGGAAACAATGTTCACTTGCCTCTTCGAGGGGGCAACCTCTAGCAGAGCAAAGATCTATTACAATAATTTTCCAAGAAAAAACTTCTCATATTCTCTACTCCTATTTATATTAAATCTATCTATCCAAAAGAAAAATCTAGAGGAAGATCCTTCTAGAAGCGGAAGCTTCTATTAGGTCTTCTTACAATTGACTTATTCCTCCTTATTGCTAGGCCTTATTAATATTGACCTTTATTACATGGAAATATATTATTCTACCCACTTGAGGGGTTAGGTAGGTTAGGTCCCTAACATTCCCTCCCCCTTAAAATCAGCCTTGTCCTCAAGGCTTGAGATGAGGAAATTGTTGCAGAATGACAACAAGCTCCCATGTGGCATCGACTAGATTTGTATCTTTCCACTGAACTAACACTTCCTTGATGGTGCACTGACGAAGACGACGTTCATGCTGGTCCAAAACTTCTTATGGATTCAACCATATGGATCCTTCTTCATTCAACTTGGGAAGGTTGGTTTGAGTTTGGCACTTGGTTCCAATCAACTTATTTAAGTAGGAGACATGAAAAACAAGATGGAGCTTGGAAGATCTAGGAAACAATGAATGATAGGCCACATGTATCACGCGCTTGAGAACCATATAAGGACCATAAAATTTGGTCACCAATTTCTGACAATGTTCAACCTTGAGGGAAGTTTGTTTATAAGGTTGCAGACAAAGAAATACCTGGTTGCCTTCAACAAATTGACATTCTGAGTGACATTGATTATCTTTTTTCTTCATGTAATTCTAAGCCACAACCAAATTCTCTTTGAGGGTATGGATAATATCCTCTCAAACTGTAAGTGTTTGGTCAACCGCCTGAACCTTTGAGACACCTGGATTATAGGAGAGAATGAAAGGTGGCTTTTTTCCATATACTGCCTCAAAAGGAGTCATGCAAGTAGTTGTATGGTAAGAAGTTTTGTACCACCATTCAACTAATGGTAACCATTGAGCCCATTGATTTCTCCTTGCAGAGGCAAAACACCTCAAATAAGTCTCCAAACACTTTTTGAAAACTTCAGTTTGACCATCAGTTTGGGGATGATAGGCGGTGCTGAGATGCAATTGGGTGCCCTGTATCCTGAACAGTTCTTGCCAAAAATTGTTGGTGAAAGTGGGGTCTCGATCAAAAACAATAGACTGAGGCATGCCATGAAGCTTGTAGACATGATCCATGAAAAGTTGAGCCACAGTGGATGCAACAAATGGATGTTGAAGAGAACATAAATGATCATACTTGGAAAGACGATCAACTACCACCATGATGATTGACTTATTGCCTGATTTAGGTAATCCCACAATGAAATCCACATATATGTACCTCCAAATAGTGGGTGGAATCGAAAGCATTTGGAGTGTGCCAAGGGTTTTGATTATTTCTCCCTTGTTACATTGGAAAACATCACATTGGGCCACAAAAGTGAGAATGTCCTTTTTCATACCATCCCAGAAAATAAAAAACATTTGACCCTGTCATAGGTTTTGGTAAACCCTCAGTGCCCAACTGTGGGAGTAGCATGAAGCTCATAAAGCACCGTGGATTTAATTTATGATTGTTTACTTAAATACAAACAACCTTTTTAGCGAAGCTCATCATTGTGCCAAGAGTACCTTGGGGAAACTAGAGAATTGTCTTGCAACTATTGGATTAGATGCGAAATTTTAGGATCTTGTAGCCATTCCTGGTGAACAGCTTGGAGCCAATCTATGACAATGAAGGATAGGGAGAAAAGGGACCCTTCATCTTCATATTTTCAAGAAAGAGCGTCAACAACCATATTTTATTTGCCTTTCTTGTAAATGATCTCATAATCATATCCAAAGAGCTTAGTTACCCATTTTTGTTTCTCTGGAGAAGAAGGTCATTGCTACAGAAAATACTTGAGGATTTGATGATTTTTCTTAATTTGGAAGCGTTTCCCCAAGAGATAAGGGTGCTAGAGATCTACTACGTTCAGAATAGCCAACATTTCCTTTTCATAGATTGATTTTCCCAAATGGTGGTCTGAAAATTGTTTGCTGGTAAAGGCCAAAGGTCTTCCCTCTTGAATAAGGACTGCTCCAATTCCTCTCTCGGAGGCATCACATTCCAGGAAAAATGTCTTTGTGAAATTAGGAAGGGCCAATATCGGAGTAGTGAACATATCCTCCTTCAATGCTTGAAAGTCCTGATCAACTGCAGGAGTCCAAGTGAAATAATTCTTTTTAATTAGAGCAGTGAGAGGCACCACAGTATTTCCATAATTCTGAACAAACTTGCGATAATATCATGTTAAAACCAGAAAACCATGCAATCTTTTGATAGTCTTGGGGTGAGGCCAATTGTGCATGGCTTCAATCTTCTTAGGATCCACCGCGACACCAGCCTTGCCAACAATATGACCCAAGTACTCAACTTCTGAGGCGCCAAAGGAACATTTAGAGTGTTTGAGGAAAATTTGATGCTGAGAGAGCAGATGAAGAACTTGATCCACATGGGAAATATGGGATTGCCAAGTTTTACTATAGATGAGAATATCATCAAGGAAAACTAAGACAAAATGATGGAGAAAAGGACGAGAGACATGATTCATGAGGATTTGGAAGGTGGAAGGGGCATTGCATAGGCCAAAGTGCATGACCAAGAACTCATAGTGACCCTCATGAGTTTGAAAAGAAGTCTTGGGGATGTCAGCATCTTGCATACTAATCTAGTGGTAGCTTGAATGCAGATCAAGTTTGGTAAAATACTGAGCACCACTCAACTCATCCAAGAGATCATCATTGACAGGAATGGGAAACTTGTCCTCGATGGTTAGTTTATTGAGGGCATGAAAGTCAGGACACATGCACCAAGTACCTTCTTTCTTAAGTAACATGACCACAGGACAAGAATAAGGGATGGTACTGGGGCAGATAGCACTTGCTTGGAGCATTTCCTGCACAATTTTCTTAATTTCATTCTTTTGGGAAAAGGGATGACGATAAGGGAAAACATTGGGAGGAAGACTCCCAGGAAAAAGGGGTATGGAATGATCATGAACACCACAAGAAGGCGGAAGTCCCTGAGGAGTGGAAAAACAACTTGGTCTTTGGAGAGGATAACTTAGAGGTTAGGATGTATAGAGGGTGTCTAAACCATGTGAATAGAATGGAGTTGAGCACTAATACTAGAGTGGCCTTTCTTGAGGATTTTTTCCATGCGATGGGAACTGATGACCTCAGGAAAACTAGCTATGAGACCTTGGAAGTGATAGATTTGCCCCTCTTGTTGGAATTGCATGGTTAATTCCTTATAATCCATAAGAATGGGACCCAAAGTGTGTAACCATTCATCACCTAGCACAATGTCACACCCACCCATTTCGATGGAAAACATATGATATTTCAGGTGGTAATGTGCAATTTGAAGACATACATTTTCATCACCACATTTCATGGACCCACCATTGGCTATCATGATTTGAAAATTATTGATAGAAAAAATATAGCAATTGGTTTCCTAGGCAATGCGGTGGTGAATAAAATTGTGGGTGCTACCACTATAAACCAGAATGATGACCTTCCTATTCTTAATATAGACAATGAACTTGAGGGTTTGGGGAGTAGAGAATCTAGTGAGTGCATGCAAGGAAATGAGTGGTTCAACTTCAAGTGGGTCAGCGGGCTCTGGGTTAGCATCAAGAAGGGAGGGCTCTTCAACAATTGAAACTGTCACATATTCTTCATGAACATCTTCGAAAATGGCCATAATTTTTTTTTTCTCCTTACACTTGTTCCCCAGAAAATATTTTTCATCACAATTATAGCAAATACCCTTCAATTGGAATTCAACCATTTCATCCCTAGTTAATTTCAGGACCTTGAGGGGAGTGACAGAGGGGTTAGGATTAGCGGGTTGAGGGCGAGAAAAAAAAGAGGTTTTTTTGTTTTGGGAAAATAAAACTTGTTGGGCTTCTTTATCACGTTTAGTATCTTCCAACAAGTTTGAGGGTGGGACATGAGAAACTGGAATCATATTTCATCCTTTAGGCCACTGATAAAGCATTCATGGAAGAAATCATCTGACATGCCCTTGGTTCGAAATTCCAAATGCTCAAAATAAGATATAAAGTCTTCCACTGTGCCTGACTGTTTCAACTTGGTCAAATGATCGAGATAGTGGGTATTAGTGTCAAAGCGATCATAGAGCTCTGCAACAAACTGGGTCCAAGAAATATACTTATTGAAATGAATTTTTATGCCATTGCCACCATTTCCATCATTCAGGATCTAGATAGAGGAAAACATAGAGAAGTTTGGATAGTTCATTTGTAATACCATGCAGAGAAAAATAATTCTCCATTTGAGTGACCCAACCCGTACGATCGGAGCCATCAAATTTAATGACTTTGACACGAGGAAGATGGGGGTCAGGATGAAAGGAGTTGGATTGAAAATGCATAGAATGAGAGGATTCAACAACATCGGGTTGGTCCGAGGAGGAAGGACCTAAAGGGTGGTTCAACAACTGGTTGAAAACATAATGGAGGGTGTTAAATTGGTTCATGAATTTGACGTCCATGGTGACAAATTTTTGCTCGACATGGGTTTCTAATTGTGCAAGGCGGGAATTGGTAGAGGCAATTTCAAAGGTCGCTTGATTGATGGAATCTTTCAGGTCTTGGTTGCGAGTGGTGGCCATTTGGAGAGGGGAAGTGCGGGTGAGGAAAAATGGGTGGGTAGGACCACAAAAAATACTTGTAAGTGATAGGTACCATGATGATCAGGGAAAGAAGGGAAATATAATGGAATAGGTGGAAAAATGGGGAAGATGAGAAGGGCTCGAGTCCACTTGAATTAAAAAAAAAATGAAAGATATGACTGTGATCAGGGAGAAAAGGGGAGTCCAATGGAATAGGTCCCAAATAAGTGTGCCAATGGGACCACTATACTCCTTTTTTTTACTCTTGTAGAGTTATACTTCGATCTAAAGAATACTGCAGTGATGAAATGCCCAAATTCTTAACAGGAACAAATGTGTAGTAATTTCACAACCCAAATGCAGGAGGCACAATTGCGTGGAAATATATCTTGTCTATTTTGTTTTTGTTTCCATCCCAAGGGTTAAGGTATTCAAGGGTTCTACGGTCAATGGTTTTCCCTATGCTATAGCTCTCTAATATACGTGTGGGGTCCAATAGTAGTACTCGACCAAATATCTCAGGGCACCAATTAAGGAGGCTAGATCGTTCCCTTAGCCATACTACCCAACTACCAAGGTACTAGAGAGTATCTTCCCGAGTGATTTTCTTGGTGGAACTATAGTAGTCAGGTGGTCGATCAGTTTATCTATGGAGGGATTCAAGAGATCTAGGTTGATCCATATACAGTTGCTATCTGATGCGCTACTACTCGAAGGGGTACCAACAAGGGTTATAAGGGTGGCCAACAAATGTGTGCTCAAGTACCACTTGTATTTCCTACATGTATGACTCCCTGACCGCGGGTTTATCCATGTAACAACATATCTCCATAGATTTAAGACACCACTATATGTATCTACCCTGAAAAAAATTAAACCACAATTTTCTACCGAGGAAAGTGCTTTAATACCACTTGTAAGGTACTAGATCTATTATATTAGCAGAATAGAAAAATAATGCAGAGAATGATACTGTGATAGAAAAAAAAATACTAAAATATTGCAGAGATAATAGCAGAACAACAAATTGTATGAACCACAACACCAGAATTATACCTTTATTGATAAACAATGTTCACTTGCATCTTCGAGGGGGAAACCTCCAACAGAGCATAGATCTATTACAATAATTTTCCAATACAAAACTTCTCATACCCTCTACTATTATTTATACTAAATCTATCTATCCAAAAGAAAAATCTAGAGGAAGATCCTTCTAGAAGTGAAATATTCTATTAGGTCTTCTTACAATTGACTTATTGTTGGAAGCCAATTAATTTTTTAATTAATTACCTTAAAAAAGCTGCCTACACCCCTTGTCTCATCAATGACAAATCATCGTCGCATTGTGCTCCTAGACATTTGTTTCATTTTTGCGACAATTGCAATTTTGTTTCGATTCAATTTTCACAACTGAAAGTGTGAAAATACCTCTTTCATCGTTTGGACTGTCGTCATCTTTTATTGATTTTTCTGAAAGACACTTGACCATTGGTTTATCACATGACTGCAAAAGATTTCTTTCAAAATTATGTCCTTTGGCCTACTCTTACCTTGATTGCGCATTTGGATCTGTTTGATTATTAAGCCTTTGAGCATGAAGATTAACTGGTTACATTTGGTCCTATCAAGGTTATGATGGATTTGGTCTTATATATTTTGGTTCTCATTGCTATGAGTTCTTGACTTATTGCTTATATGAAATCTTTTGTTGTAATGTTTTAAAAGCTTTGAAATGTACACATTTGAATGTGCAACGAATGCATTGGTAAATTCATAAGGACGAGTTGAGAAATAACAATGGTTTAAGTCTCACAAAGGCGTTTTGATTAGATCTTTTGGATTTCAATTTCATAAATCGACCCTTGGTATATTGTTTTAAGAGTTGATATTACATTGAGCGATCTATGCATTGGCATGATTGAATTAATATTGGTTTAAAACGATTGATTGACACGACAGATCGTTGGTTAATGTTGGATATGGTGTTGGATCGAACTCTACACTTGGCGCATGAGTATAACGTTTGGTGTTGGTTCTGCTTCGGATGAGTGGCACGTTAATATGGTTGTACACCTATCTATTGGCCATAAGTATGGTTTAAACGATTATGATGGAACCGCACTGTACACAGTCATTAATACAATGCATGGCGATGGTAATCCCACCACCTTCACACGCATGCAGTTAATCTCGGCCTCTTTGAACGCTGGAGATGTTAAACCCTATCGTTTTTTACCTTGTGCATTGTTTTGTTCGGACCAAACCCCACCATGCGCAGAAGCCATGGCTCCTGTCGTAAGGGCCGAGCCCAATGGGTGCCAAGCACTGTTGATGTTTGATGGCGCTTATAGCGATCTGGAAGAGTTCGGGTGGCTCGCTTTCATAAGGAAATTTGATGGTTACAACATCACTGTGGCTCGGAAATTTTCTTTGTCGTTCGATAGCTACCGAGCCAAAGTTGGAGATGTCCAGCTTGAAATCACTGAACAGTTGCTCAGTTTGGCAACCAGTCTGCCTGTCAAGGGAAAAAAATGGTCGAAAAGTTGCAAGGTAAACAATGTTTCGTGGCCATTACTGTTCCAATCTCGCACAGTGAACTCATGCGACAAAGGTTTGCCTGCAAAGATGTTGAAACCCCGCTGGCATGATCTCCTCATGGTAATCAAGCAATTTATTACTTGCGAGGGCAGGTACGGGTTTGTCTTTCTATTTCACCTTCGTTTATTAATGGTTTTTATGGGTTTCGAACTTAGTATGCCCCATTACCTACACAAAAGTTTGTTCAAGATGGCCAAGCGTTACAAACGCAGCCAGGCCGATACCAGCCTCTTCCATGTGGGGTTGATTAAAAT
>ML788131.1:307212-325860 GCA_009831015.1 Picea engelmannii | reverse complement strand
ACTATATTTTCCATGTAATAAAGGTTGACATTAGTTAATAAGGCCTATTTAATAATGTGAACAAGTCTAATGTAAGAATACTTTATAGAAGCTTCCGCTTCAAGAAAGATCTTCCTCTAGAATGTTCTTCAGAAGATAGAATTAATATAAATAGGAGTAGAAGGCATGAGAAATTATTGACTTGAGAATTTTTGTAACAGAGCTCTTCTATGTTGGAGGTTTCCCCCTCGAAGAGGCAAGTGAAATTGGATTTCTATCAATAAAGGTATAATTTTTAGTGTTGTGATTTTCTATATTTTGTTGTTCAGCTGGTATTTGCTCCAATATTTCTATTTCTACTTATTAGAATATATATGGTACCTTACATTAAGGCCCTAATTTTCGTACATGGTGTTGAAAACCTCATAATGTCACCCGTAGGCGGAACATCCTTTAAGAGGGTTTGTGTCATTGGCTTCTTAGGATACCAACTAACTAATGGTACAAAGTGGCATCTACTTCAAACATACTACACATGGTAGAATGTTTGATGTAATACCTCAATTTTGAGCCCTGTATTAAATAATGTATTTTGTTAATTTATGAAAGGCCAGAGTGCCCAAACAATTAAAAGAGGCCAGTGTGTCTAGGAAATGTAATTTTTTTATCATTATTAATAATAAATACATCATTGGCTACTAGACAGACAAGGATAAGAGTTATAGAGGGATATGATTCCATAAGAGAGGGGGATTGAGGGGCTAAGTATTTATTTTATATTTTATTTAACCATAATTGTTTTAATGGAGAAGAGTGGTTACATGAGATTCTTGGGGAAGGCCATGTGGTTGTTGATTTGTAAGTAAATATATAAACCCATCTTGTGGGTTGTTGGGGGTTCTTCTTCACTCACTCACTCATTGTTCATTGTTCACACCTTTCATTCTGTTATATCTCCATTCGTTCTTTCACCCGCTCGTCATTCCTCATTCATGTTTTTGTATTGGGAAAGAAAAACGAATTGTTGGAGAGGAGCCATGGTTTTGTTGGCTGTAATGACTGCTGGTGTATTCTAGCCATGAATTAATGCCTGCATGTATGAGATGCATTGGCATGTGTTAAGTTTTTCTCACAACTACGAATCCTGAGAGTCCCATCATGGAGATTCTTGACCAGATGCACTAGAGCCCTGGAAGGAGGTGGATAGCCTGAGGGACTGCGTGGAAAAGAAGGGGGTCCATTCTCTTGGGTTTTGCAGGTTGGGTAGAAGAGAGCTGGTGTATTTGGATTTCTATGTGTGCTGAAAATCCTGTGAGATCTTGAGTGCTGATTGGTTTGGGAAGCTGAGTGAAACTATGGAACCGTCATTGTGGATTCATAGCCCTGGCTCGAGGGTGACATTGTTGTTGAGACTTGGAACAACAATGTCTACTATTTGGTGGAACATCCTTGGTCTACATCCAGTTGGTGATTTGTTTCATTAAAGATAAGTGGTCTCTGTCATGGTTTTATTTACCTGTGTATTTATTCCACTATGTATTTATTTATCTATGAAATTCGTATCTATAATATGCATGCTTGTTGGTTATTGACGTGCATGACATATGTCTCATTTCTTCATGTTGTAGCATGAATCTTGAACTCTGCATGTGAATATTTCATGCCTCTTTATTAATTAGAAATTTATCCGAATTCGAAATTAGTTCAGAAGTGAGTTTTGAGGTAGTGTGTCCAGCCTGTGGGTGGATGGGTATGTTACTTCTTGAAGTAGCGTAGCCCATCCTAGGGGTGGATGAGCTTGTTACAGATTGGTATCGGAGATTCAGGTTGAAACACCAGACTGGTATGGGCCAGAACTGTGGACAGGGTATTATGGTTAAAAATGGATATGTCCTTGCGATATTAAAGCTCAGGAGAGATAACACTATAGAGAACACACAAAATCTAGAGCGTCATGTAGAAAATGATCCTTTGTTAAGGATTGTAGAATCATGGAATTCCCTTTTGGATTTCGGGAGAAATCACAACCGTTGATCGAAGCCAAGAAGGAGATGGAAAACTTCAGAACTTTGTCGCTTCGACAATTATTGGAGACAAGAAAGAAGCGTGAATAGGCCGAAGTCGTGAAGTCTTGTTGATCGTCTAATATGATAGGAAGATCAGGTGAAATATCAGTTGTTGATCATGGTCATCCAACATTGGACCTCCATATGTAAGAAGTTTGAGCCTCCAGAAATCTTGAAGGCCGAAGTCATGAAGTCCTGTCGACCATCTGATCTGATAGGAATTCGGGAGTAATGCGGGTCATAGATTCGGAGTAGAAGGATAGTGAAGTTTCGAGACTTAGTAACTTCACCACTTCGATGATTACTAGAGAATGGGAAAATCCTTGAAGTGTTGAAGCCCCGAAGTATCGAAACTACAAAGTGTCGACTTATAATTATCCTTCCTCCCTAACCTAATTTCATATTCCATCCCTATCCTTCCTCTGTTGGACTATCTTGGAGCATCAACTATATTGAACTAAATTTAGATAGAACATGTAAGCAGAAGTGTCAACAACCTTGACCAACATTCCCCATCAGGGAACAAGAAATCATCATCATGCGTCTAGGGTAGTGTGATCTAACATCGTCCTCCCATGACTCCAAGTTTTAGAGGATACATGGTGGGAAATTACTCCACCCTTCCTGATATAACTAGGTTCAACACCCTATCATGGAACATACAATGGCAATGTGTTGCTGGTATTTTGTCATCATATATTCATTTTCAGGTAGTCTCTCTACCTGAAAAACCTTGACTTCCCCACTTATTATAGAAATGCATTTTAACCAACATAATTTAACATGCAAAGATCCATATCATATTGTTTCCCAGTCAATGTTCACAACATCAACCATTTATTACTATCATCCCTTGGCTATTTCATAACCCATTAATCTGCAGGTTAGTTATAACACATACTCATGCATATCCACAAAATATTAACATGTAATTACATTTAACCATATCATTAACTCAGTACTCATGTACTTATATCTTTAAAATTCAAAATTTTAAGCTAGAAATAGGTCTCATAACATCCATCATAATTCCCAAAATGATAAAAATTCATAGTATTCACATTCACATAGGTGCATATGTTCAAAATTTAAAGTGTCAAGTAATCAATATTCCACAAATAATCTGTAAATAAAAATACGACTAGACCATACGTAATTCTAGTTGTCTAAGTCAAAATGGGTTATTACATACACCCATCCTTCGAGAAACATAGTCTCGAGGTGGTCAAAAAAGTGAGGGATGATCTTGTTGTAAGATATTTTCATCCTCCCAGGTAGAATATACTGGGCTATACTTGTCCCATTGGACCTTAACTTGGTCTAGAAAATGATTCCTGAGATGTCAGAACCTATGGTCCAATATGTGTAACAATTCGACCATGATGGCTCTCGCATCTGAGATATGCAATTCCTTCCAATTTGGTTTGTGAGATTCATCAGAAACATAATGACGTAGAACAAATACATGAAAAACATTATGAGTTTTATGCAAGTGGGATGACAATATGAGGCGATAGGAAACATGTCTAATTCTCTCTTGTATTTTAAACGATCCTATAAATCAAGGCAAAAAATGTTTCCCTTTCCCAAACCGAATGGTACTCTTATTAGGCCTAATACAAATGAATAATTGATCTCCCACTTTATAACTTTGGTCGGTCCTATGTGCATAAGGATAAATGTTTTTGTCTATCATGTGCCTCCTTTTGTATTTATCTAATTAGAACCACCGGTTCCTCCATCTCTTGAATCAATTATGGCCCTACTGTCACTTGATCTTCTAACCTTTCCCAACTCACTGGTGTTCTGCATTGCCTTCCATACAGATATTCATAGGGTGACATTCCAATTGAGCTATGAAAATTGTTATTGTAGGAAAACTCTACCAAAGGTAGGTACTTCTCCCAATGGTTTTGATTATCCATAACATACATCCTAAGCATGTCTTCCATAACCTTATTTACTCTTTTAGTTTTCCCATGTGTTTCAGGATGATATGTCATGATTAAGTTCAAGTAAGTCCTTAGTGATGACTGCAAACTTTTCCAAAACCTAGAGATGAATCGAGAGTCCCCATCTGAAATGATTTTCTTGGGTAACCCATGCAGATGGATGACCTCACTTATAAAAATGCATGCCACATCAGTGACATCATAAGTGTCTCTGATTGAAATAAAATGAGCACTCTTGGTCAAATTATTAACTGTAACAAGAATGGCATTGTGCCTCAGTGATGTGAGTGGAAATCCCACCACGAAATCCATAGAAATGACTTCCCACTTGGACATAGGAACATCATGTGGTTACATGAGACCTATCGGGTGGTGATGATTAACCTTCACTTGCTGACACTCAAGGAAATTGACGATTAAATGAACTACAATAAGGTTCATTCCTACCCATAAGAAAAGATTCCTCATGTCTGCGTACATTTTCTTCACACCCTAATGCACACGATAAAGTTCTCTATGGGATTCCTTGAGTATGATGCTTCAAATGTCCCCACCCTCGGGGATGTACATCCTTCCCTGATATCTTAACAATTCATCTACTTCAAGGCTATATCCTTCATACTTTGGCTCTAACTACCTCCCACTCTAAAGGGATGAAGTAACCTTTAAATACCAAATATCCCCAATAATTTTCCCCAACACTCGCTCCCTTGGATTAACTTTTAAGGGCACCAAGGACAAGATATGTGGTCTCCTACTCAGGGTATCCACGACCACATTCTCCTTTCCCTTGATGTAAGAAATTCCAAAATCATGATCACTCATAAATTCACTCCATTGCCTCTACCTGGAATTGAGATCCCTGTGAGTGAAGATATTCTTTAAGCTTTCATGGTCTATTTTGAGCTCAAAGATTTTCCCGACTAGATAATGCCTCCAAAGCTTAAGAACTAAAATTACAACTGCCAACTCTAAATCATGAGTAAAATATAGCTCCTCATGTTGCTTCAAATTTATTGATGCATACGGTATCACTCCACCATCCTAAATTAGCACGACCCCAATCATTGCTTCAAGGCATCCACAAAGAATGTGAATTCTTTTTCCATATCCAACACTTGTAGAATTGGTGCATTGGTTAGTAGCCTCTTAATCTCAATGAATGCAATATCGCATTCCTATGTCCATTCCTACCTGACCCCCTTGTCCTGCAAGGTGGTGATGGGCTTCGCTATATTTTAGAATACTTCCACAAACCTTCGATAATAACTAGCTAGCCCCATGAATCTTCTCACCTCATGAGCATTTTTTGATACTGGCCATTCCATAATGGCCCTCACCTTTTCTAGTTCCACAAACATTCCTTCACTCGAAATGTAATGAACTAAATAGTGGATCTCTTTCTGGAAGAAGGAATACTTTGACAACTTTCCATAAAACTTTTCCTCTCTAAGGCATGATAACACCACTCACAATTGTTCCTCATGTTCTCTTTTGTTCTTGGAATAAATGAGGATATCATCAAGAAATACATGCACAAAGAGGTCTAAGTACTTTCAAAATACACCATTCATGAGGCTCATGAATATTGTTGGTGCATTGGTTAGACCAAAATGAACCACAATGAACTCATAATGCCCAAATCGAGTTCGAAAGGCAATTTTAGGAGTATCGCCTTCCTTAATCCTTAACCGGTGATACCCTGATTACATATAAAATTTAGATAAAACCATTGATCCTTTTATTTGATCAAAGAGATAATCTATATGTGGTATTGGGTATCTATTCTTCATCATAGCATGGTTCAAGTTCCTGTAATCTATACACAGTCATAAGGAACCATCCTTATTCTTGAAAAAAATGACTAGTGCACCCCAAGGTGAGACATTGGGCCTTATCAAACCAAAGTCAAGTAGTTCCTTCAACTACATATGCAAATCACAAAGTTCTAGAGCCATCATCCTATACAATGTCTTGGAAATTGGCTCTGCACCAAGTTTTGGCTCATTGGTAAAATCAAGCTCCCTCTTAGAAGGCAACCCTAGCAACTCTTTTGGAAAAACATCCTTAAATTATGACAAAATTGGATATTGATCCATAGAGTGTCATTTCCCTTCATGGATGATCCAGGTGGATATCGATGGCCACCCACCTTTTCTGACTGGCTCAAAACAATTTTTTGGCAATTTTGGCAATTTACTATTTTTAGCAGGTTTTAACTTTCGGGGCCATTTTGAGGGCCTAAATGAACCATTTTCAATATTGAGGTTATCAATGATAGTTGAAGTCATGATTGAGACCCAAAAATGAATCTCCTCGATGATACCTTTCCAACGAGCTATCATATGCCTAAAACAAAGATCGTATGCAAAAGTTACGACCTCGGGAAGTTGATGTACTAACTTACCCAAACGGGGCCCACATGACTTTTGGCGCTTCATCTCCTAGGGTTAGGTTTTTGGATGTCTAGGGTTTTTGTCATTCCTTTTTATTGTAAAAATTCCTTTAGATCCTCATTGTAATCATCTTCTTGCGAATGCAAGTAGCTATCACATCTCTTCTCAGAGATAAGCTGCCACCATTCTATCGAGACTTTCACTTTGTATTTTACAGTCTCTGTACATTTATTTCATTAATAGAAATTGTGTATTACTGTATATATGTGTTTATGGTTTCATCTCTGATACATTTATGTTATATTATTGAATAATTGCGATATCTCTGTGCATTTCTTTATTATATCTCCGATCTCATTTCGTGCCGAAAATAATCTGGATCAGTGGTATCAGAGCATGTTGCTCTTGATCGTTTTTTTCAGTGCATGTCCCTGACGAGGTCCGAGTATAGCAAGTTGGGTCTTGAACTTGTCTCTCTTGAAGAAAATCACTCTCACACACCCAAGAAACCCTCAATGGCAGAAGAAAATAAAAATGACGGAGCAGACGATCCTATCAATCTATTGCTTGAGCAAGCTCTCATGCGACAAAGGGACGAAATGATGGATAATTTTTCCCACATCCTTAAATGCCCACCGATAGAATCAAGCACATCTTCATCAAGCGACCACTTTGGAGGCACCTCGCCTTTCAAGTTACAATTTAATTTTGATATTCCTGTATTTGAAGGACAGATAGATGTAGAAGCCCTAGAAAAATGGTTAACTCTGCTAGAAGGTTATTTCTCTGTTCACAATTTTACCGACAAAGAAAAGATCACCTTCACACTCCTTAAAGCTCTCCCTCATGTCAAACATTGGTGGGAAACTTACTGGGAGCAAAGTTCCATAGAGGATTCTGGAATATATGGGGCCGATCCCACTTGGGATTTTTTTGTGGATGCGGTAAAGGAACAATATTACCCTGTTGGCAACTATGAGGACTAGTACATGAGATGGACCACACTACGGCAAGAGAGGGGCCAAGCAGTTCTGGAGTTCACCAATACCTTCCATACCTTGTGCACCAAGCTGGGTATCAAAGACTCCGAGTGACATTTGGTTCTGAAATACCGTGCGGCTCTACACAGATACATCCAGACTGAAATGGATTTTCTGGACATCTCATCACTTGGTGCTGCATATCGATATGCTGTTAAAATTGAGTAGAAATTTAAGCACCAGAACAAATGAGAATTTAGGTCTACAAATCCGCAACAACCAAAGTATGACAAAGACAACCCTAACGAAGAGTCTCCCAAAAACCAGTCCAAGACATAGGAAAAGAAAGGTCATGGGAAGACAAAGAAGGACACCGGAAAATGGTGTGATTTCCACAAAATCCCCTAGCACAACACCGGTGAATGTTTCTCAAAACACTCATTGGTGGTCGAGATCAAAGACAAGGAGCCGAACCCTGATTCAGAATTTGATTATGAAAATACTGGTAAATGACAGATCATTGACGCAGACCCCACTACTATTGTCGCGACTGCAACAATTCAACCAGAAGAACCAACAGATCCTGAAGAGGGGGAGTGCCTTTTTCATTCACAGATGTGGGTGAAGGGGACCCCGCTGCATTTTATTGTCGATAGCAGAAGCTAGAAAAACCTCATCTCAGCAAAGGTCGTCAAACAGCTGGGATTGTCGACAACACCACACCCGCATCCATACAACATCGGGTGACTTCGGCAAGGACGAGATCTCCATGTCAGCCAATAATTTTGATTGTCATACGACATCCAACCCTTCAAGGATGAGGTATAATGTGATGTTGCCCCATTGGATGTCTGTGATGTTCTCTTGGGCCAACCATATATGTGGAGACGCCATGTTGTTTATGAGTCTCGACCCCGTAGTGTCATTGTTACTTTGGGGGGTCATCTCTATAGAATACTAGAGGTAGTTCCAACTATTGTTCCACCTAAAAAGTGTCACAAGGTAGTATCTCATACTGCAAAATTCAGCTTCTTCACAATCTGTTCAAAAGGGGAACAAAAGGACACTGCAACCACTACAACCTCGCCCCTTACACCTTCTATCCAATAGAAGCAGGTCGATAAGGTTGCAACAAAGCACAAAGATTTCTTTTGCACACCTTCCTATCATGTAGCTCGACTTGTTGAACAACCTCAGCTTCAACAGGTTCATGACAGACTTCCACAAACTAAGCAGCACGACGTCTCCAACAATACAAGCAACTCACCAAGATACAGATCCAACAAATGCTTTTCCCTCTCCCCCGGGAAATCAACGCAATGGAGGACATTGCTTCCTAAGGAGGGAGGATTGATCTAGGTGGATATCTATGGCCACCCACCTTTTTCAACTGGCTCAAAACAGTTTTCTGGCAATTTTGGCAATTTACTATTTTTAGTAGGTTTTAACTTTCGAGGCCATTTTGAGGGCCTAAATGAAGGTTTTTCGAGACCGAGGTTATTAGTGATAGCCAAAGGAATTATTGAGCCCCCAAAATTAATCTCCTCAATGATACCTTTCCAACGAGCTATCATACGCCTAAAACGAAGATCGTATGCAAAAGTTACGACCCCGGGAAGTTGATGTACTAACTTACCCAAACGGGGCCCGCATGAATTTTGGCGCTTCATCTCCTAGGGTTAGGTTTTTGGATGTCTAGGGTTTTTGGCATTCCTTTTTATTGTAAAAATTCCTTCAGAGCCTCATTGTAATCATCTTCTTGTGAATGCGAGTAGCCGTCACATCTCTTCTCGGAGATAAGCTGCCACCATTCTATCAAGTCTTTCACTCTGTATTTTACAGTCTCTATACATTTATTTCATTAATAGAAATCGTGTATTAATGTATATATGTGTTTATGGTTGCATCTCTGATACATTTCTATTATATTATTGAATATCTGTGATATATCTGTGCATTTATTTATTATATCTCCGATCTCATTTCGTGCCGAAAATAATCCAGATCAATGGACCACTTCCACTACATATAATCGACAACCTTGCCTCATGAAAAATTTAACCTTCATTGTAGAGATAAATCATAGGGACACCTTCCTCCATATACCATGGATCTCTACTGACCTTCCTTCATCATCAATACAAATCACCCTCTTCATGAAACAATATACTATAGCTCGATTGGCTTCTAACCAATCCATTCCAATGATTAGATCATAAGTATCTAGGGAAGTGATGTACACCTTCATCCTAATAGTACACACTCCCAGGTATACAAGAAAATTATCGACGCTAGGTCCTACCGCTTGTTTCTCCCCCAAATCTATCTAGACTTGTTTAAAGTCATCGTGCTCGTAGGATGCCAATCTACACTTTTCTAATGTACAAGGTGAAATGAAACTATATGTAGCACCATAATCAAATAAATTTTAACATTGACATGATTTAGCGTACCTTAAAAATCCACCATAGTGGATTGATGTTCTACCTTGTAGTTATTAACTACTGCATAAATATGGTGGCTACTACTCTCTCTTCCCATCGGGGTCTTTCCTTATCTATGCAAAAATCCTGATTGTGACTCTAGATAGTCACGCTAGTAATGGGGTCCTACACACTCCCAACAAGTAACATGATATAGAACCTACACACTGCTCTGTGAAGGTCTCTAAAATGATTTCCTTCCCCTAGAACCCCTGCCCCTACTAACTACTCCTCGAGAAGGTCGTGGAATTGCTTGTATCATGGGTGATGAGTGAGATGTTCCATTTGCTGCCATTGAAATACTTATTGCAACTACTCTAGGTGTGTCCCTATTTCCATAAGGAGGTGGCCTTGTGTAACACCCTATTTCCCCCAGTCTATAAATATAACTATATTGGCCAAGGAACTATGACAAACCTAAAAGTGTGAATGTTTGATTCGATGGACCTTTGTATAAAAGGTCGATGAATGTAAATTATGTTATTTTAATAGAAAATGGCTACGTGCTACATGACTGCTAAAAGAGGGGATGGGCTAAGAGAAAACCACGAATTCTATGAAAGGTGGTGGAGGGGATCTAGAATGGTTACGTTAACCTCCACTGAACCAGTACCATGATGGAATTAATTGCTCAGATAAAAAAAACCCTCTAACCCGGGAATGAATTGCAGTCAAGATGGTAGGTGGGAAGACCTCCTCAAGAGTTAATGAGGGGATAGGGTAGACTGCCCATCCATAAGGCTTCCAGACCTGACCATGGGTTGGGAATTCGGGCCACACACAATCTTGCTGAGGAAGGCAAGAAAGGAAGTGTGGTGAGCAGAGGAAGACCTGCAAAAAAATGCAGAGATGAGAGCGGAAACTCTCAGGTCCGAGGAAGGACTGAAGGAGGAACAATGAGTTCTGATCACTAAAAATAGAGATTGAGCCAAGAGAAGGAGAGTAACCTTCATCCTTATCTATTTTTGTATTAGGAGAAGGAGAGTAACCTTCATCCCTAACTTTCGTTGAGTTGGAAGTAAGAGATTGAATCTCAAAGCATCGTGTCTTAAGCTCAGGGGTGGCCAGTGATAAATCCATTGGGAGTGATTGAGCCTATGGTTGGGTGGAAACGAGCACCGCTTTCAATAGTCGCATCACACTCTATGGTTCTGATAAGTGTTTTCTTTCCTTATGTTTTGAATCGTAAATAATGGATGCATGCGAGTATTTACATGTATATAAATGATTCTTTCTCTGTATTAAATGATTGAGTTGTGAGTATGCATTCATTCCCTTGAGAACCTATATTTTTGCTTGAATTTCCATATGTCCTAGTTTAATCACTCGAAGTGATTTCCCCAAGAATTTACATCACCATTCCGGAGTTAGAGAAAGCCTCTGGGCATAGCTACCGATTTGGTAACCTCACAAGTTACTTTTCCTTGATTCAGAGCTTAGAGTTCTGTGAGTTGGGAAGGTGTTCCCTTCAGACTAGTAGTCTAGGAGACTCTAAACTTGCGTCTATTTCCTTAACCAAAAACCCGACTAAGAGCGGGGATCATAGCCCAAGAGTTATATGAAGATCTACGTGAACTGGGTCTAGGAACCTTGGAGCTCGAGGCTCTGAGATGTCAAATTGCATGATAGTCAAGTTGAACCCTGCAATTTATATGAACCATCGATCTATGAATGGAGATCGAGGGTGGGGAATCACTGTGGAGCGTGAAGGTGAAAACAACGGATGCACTAGTTCGCGGCCTGCAATTCACCCTTGCTATTGATATCGATGGGCTGGAAGATCAATGATCCCGGTTAGACAAGACTCGAGCAAGCACTTTCCATATTGTGGAGGTCAAACTCTCTGGTAAAGAGCACGCATGTTGGGGCCTCACAATTTCTGTGAACTGTCGATCGTCGTTGAACTTCGATATGAGTTTGATGCGATCCCTAAAACACAAGTAGCGTATGGGACGAAAAAATATTCAAGGGGATAAATCTCAGAAGAGATAGCGAGAGAGGAGACACCAGATGAGGGTGAAATATCAGAAGGAGGTGCACGAACCAAAAAGGGAGTGCAGAGAACATGACCTGAAGAACTAGAACGTGAGCTTGATGTTGAGGAAGCATTTGATAAACTTCACAGGGTCGCTATGACAGAGAGAGTCTCTCTGAGAGATGGTGTAAATTCCCTAGTGATATCATGGCTTGGCACAGGGGTGGCCATAGTGCTAAGAATGAATGCCTATGAGCCTATGGTTGGGTGGAAAGGCACACACCCACAGTCAGTTAGTTGGCTGCAACCTATAATAGATAAGTATTCTCATACCCTGTGTAATTAAGTTGTAACTAGAGCTGTAACTATGTAATAAAGTTGGATATCTTGTGAATGACTCAGAGATATGCATGTGTGTTTAATGATTAATGTATCTCTTTATTCTTGTTTAAATTGTGTACTTAAGTAAGTATGGAGTTGTCTGATTTTTATATGTAAATGCCCGAGCCCTATGGTGGCTTAAGTTAAAATAAGTGGATTGTGAGTTCGTCGACCTTGGCCATAGTTTTCACGGGTGCAAGTCGACATTCCCAGTTGCTCAGAGTCTCTGGGAGGACAGAGTCTGTTAAGCTCAAGAGAGGTAGTGATGATATGCATAGAGTCTCTATGAGGCAGGCAGAGGTCAAGAACCTATTGAGTCCTAGAGTTGAGGAATGAACGTAAGGGGTGTGCGAAAGAATTCTTCCAAGCATTATGTTCAAGAGAAAGAGCGCAAAGCTCTTAAGCCTTTCAGAGCCAAAAAATACTAGGAAGAATAGCGAGACTCAAGTATCAAAAGGGAGTATTATTTCATTTGGAAGATGAACGAACAAGATCCGTTCGGGAGGTTCCAAGGTCTGTCACAACCATTAGATTTGAAGAAGGAGCACAGGAGCTAACGCCTTGACTCCTTCAGTCTTCGCAAGTTCGAAGAATGTTGGTAATCATTGTGAAGGGGATGTATCCTCTGAAGTCTGAAACCCAAAGTCGCGATGTGATATTGACCATAGATCCAAGGGTCTATTGGGACCCACCTTGACCGTCGAATTTGTGAGTTCGGGGTTCGCGCAATGGGAGAATCGCACGTTGGTGTGAATAAAAATCCGAAACCCAAAGTCATGATGTGACCTGGACCATTGGATCGAGGAAAGTAGTGGACCGTCGATCTAACGCGAGCGGATTTCGGGGATCAGGAATTAGGAAAAAGAGGCAAGAAATATTCCCACTTCGCGAAATGCGAAGTCCTGATTCGCAAAGAGGTGAGATAAATTTTGAGTCCATGAAGTGAGAAGTCCCAAAACGTTCAAAAGTGGGCCCCAGATCATATATGGAGGTCACATCAGTGGAAAATAAGGGAAGGATCTAGCGCTCGCTAGGCTCTAGTTTAGAATTCGATAATTTGGGAGAGTCAGGTGACTCACAACATAATACCCGAAGTCGCGAAGAGGCTTTTCATTAGGCCTGTGGTCATAGCCTAAGGTCAGATGAAGGAAGGGGCTAGCATGAAGAGCTAGCACCTGTTGTTCAAATCCTCCAAAGGGGCCAAGAAAGAGCCTGCGGGTTTGGAAGAACCTGCAATGTGAAGAAAAGGGAAACCTAGAGAGAGTTAAGGAAAGAGAAATTTTGATGCCCCACCCCTTAAAAGAGCACTTAGGGGTCGGGTGTGTTACATCTTGAGCTTCCTCCCCTGGAGAAGGTCCAAGGGGACTTCCCCACGAATCTAGGCGGCTGTGGAATAGTTCACTAGTAAATTTGGGTCATTTTGCGATGGCCATTTTGATGCTCTTGCAACATTATGTCGTGAATATTGCGATGAATATTGCCCCCCCTAAACGTCGCTTCACGTGCCATGGAAAGTGTGAAGAACCTAGGATATTGTCGCAAGAGCGACAAGAGTCCACTATCTTCACGATAACCAAATGTCGCAAGACTGACGGGAGTCCACTATCTTAACGTCCGTCACTCTTGAGACGTACAACTAGTTTCGTCTCAAGAGCGACAAACGCGGGATGGATTTATAAAAATATTTAAAAATTCAACTCTTTATCTTCAATTTTGTGACGAAAGGGTACTTTCGCCACAAGTAGTTGTCACAAAATTTTCAATATGTAGTAGTGACGTTGATCTCATACCTTCATTTAAGCTCATATGCTCTTCTGCATAATGAGCACTTTCAGCTGCTTCAACCATTGATGACAGTTTCCCCATCCACACCATGGCCCTTATCTTAGGGCTTAACTCGTACACAAAAAATTATGCTTACCACTGATTGGTATCCATGTATGATACATACTTTACTAACTCCATGAACCTAATTTTGTACTCTTCCAAAGTTCCATTTCCATGAACTAGCACATGAAATGCTCCTACTTGTTGTTCCTCATAGTAAGTAGGAAAATATTTCCTCTAGAACCTTTCCTCAAAAATCTCCCATGACGCGATGTCTGGGGTAAGGTGCAACTACCTCTCCAGATTACCCCACCAGTTCAAGGCACTGTCCATTAGCTAAAATGTCACTATCTTCGCTTTTTACGTGGAAGCATAGTCTCTCAAGGAAAAACATCTTGTCATTCCTTCCATTCATACCTCAACACATTCACTTGTACATACCCCGACAAACTCTAGGAATTTGATTTTCTGTAGTTCTCTAGTGATGTCCCCTTGTGGATGCCCTCCTTTGAGTCCCTCGACACTTCTAGGTTATCCACTCCAGATGGTGGGGGTTCCACTTCCACATCTACTGACTAGCATCGCTTTAAAGTCTCATTAATATCCTTTAAGGAGTGCAAAATGAGAGCTAAATCAGACGATGGCGGTGACAGATTCAACATTGGTGATCCTTGCGATGATGTACCCCAACCTCTATTTCCCCGAGTTCTAACCATCTTGAATAAATGAATCTATGTTCAACCAAATTCTTATTAGAAAAGGGTTTAAGGCATTCAAAATTTTACTCAACTTATACTTGCAACGTAGGGTTAGGCGTAAGTTTCTTTATACTTTTCTGTAAACAGACATTACTCCCATAAGATAAGTGGCTAAATGTCAGGGTCAAAATCTGCTAAACTTGATAATGTCATCTTGATAACTACTAACTCTCTCACCTTACTAGCTATGTTGGTGCCGTGAGGTACTCATCAATTACCCTAACTTACCTAATTAACCAAGTGTCTAACCCTCCCCTATATCAATATGTGGCACTTGCATTAATCACCCTTATAATATTGTTCACCCTTATAATATTGTTGTTATATGTGCTTTTAATGCTTCAATTTCCATGTCATTATCATTCATTACATCAATTTTAATTATCCTACTATTTAACCATTCATTGATGACTTCCTTATCTATATTGTAATAAAATATATATGACCATATGACTAATCATTTACTTTTACTTTATTTTATATGTATTATAATATACTCTCATGTAATGATACCAACCATTTTAATACAATATCCATACCAAATGTTTGTAATGTAAGAGTGTAACCAAAAAAAGTTTAATAATAATAGTATATATATTTCCCTTTAAGGTACTCCATATACTCCTTTTTACAATTGTAATAAAAGTAATTTATATCTCTCTATATATATATAATTAAAATTTTGTTTTAAACAATATCCATACCAAATGTTTGTAATGTAACGGTGTAACCAAAAGAAGTTTAATAATAATAGTACATATATTTCCCTTTAAGGTACTCCATATACTCCTTTTTACAATTGTAATAAAACTAATTTAGAGATAACCCTATATATATATATATATATATAATTAAAATTTTGTTTTAAAAGCCATTTAAAAAAAACACAAAACTAAATACCAAAATATAATTTAAAAAAAGCAATTTAAAATAAATAAATTAATTAAATAACAAATTAAAATAATGAAGAAAAAGAAATAACGAAAACAGTAAGTAGGATTTTTGAAACAGTAAGTTGTAGTCGTAACGGAAATTCTCTATTTTTATTTGGAAATTCTCATTTTTATTCAGTTGTGCTTATTTTTAGATTTATCATTCCATGAAATTGCTTATAGTTGTTAATGGATTTTTTTTGTTGGTAAAAAAAAAGTATTTATACTAACATAAATTCGTAAAAAATACAGATATCCAAGGGCACCTCAAATAGCAGAATGCAAGCCAATGTGAGGAAAATATTAAATAATGTCCAAATGTTTAAGATTGTAAGGAAATTCTCCTTCTTATTAATCAAAACAATTGAACATACTATAAGCAAACTAAAGGTGACCTATCCTCCCTTCTTTGAGTTGCTTTAGTACTTGTCACTGTGGCTGTCATCTGAATAAATAAAGGATATAGATGGTGTTGTTACCAAATGACGAAGTTGTATGAAACGCACCACTTGAATTTGCATACCCTCATTCTGTACTTTTGAACCATACCCTCTCCACATTTTATTAATGTAATTTATTAGTAATGATCATTTATTAGTCTTTAGTAATTACTTTATGTAAATAAATAGTACACTCAATAGTTTAGACTTAGCGATTAATAAACAATAAGAGATTACTTCTTCTTTTCATCTTCATTTATACCTAAGTAAGAAGAAATATTGTGAATGATAATGTGATGGTTCCCCTCTCAAGAACTCAATTTCCTCTGAATTTTTCATCATGGAAAGTGAACTCAATTTCCTCTGAATTTTTCATCATGGAAAGTGAGGGATTATGGGATTTTGTTTCTAATAAGGAAGTTGTTGGATCATGCCATCGTTGAACATTGTCGCTGCAATCCAAGCAAACACTAAAGGTTTCCATGTTGAGCTCGTCAAGGTAAATTTTGATTTATGTACTCCTCCCCCTTTTATTTATTTATTTCTTATATATGTTTTTTATGTTCCATTATATAGGTTATATAATTTTTCTTATATTACATAATTATATATCTAGCTTTTTTAATACTTTGAATTTTGTGTCTTCCTTTCAGGTGAGCAAGTGGACATCTCTCCTCTTTCGAGGTTATTTTCAAGTTAACTCTAATAAATTTACAAGGGTTTCTGCTGAGAGAATTGTCTCCATGCAACATGCAAGTTTTTGGGTTCCAAGTTGCAGGTTTTTGGGTTATCCTCAATGGTTCATGGCTTGTAAAACAAGGGTTTTTAGGTTGTAGATTAGGAGCTGTTTTAGGGACTAGTTTTCACAGTTATGTGGTTTTTCAAGCCCTAGGTTTCAGTTTTGAAACTGGGCTTTGATACCATATGTAGAGCCCCCTCCCTTTAATCACGGGTTCAGGGCTTTAACAATAAATTTGTTGTCTAAATTATGTTTCTATATTCATTAAGCAAATCTAATTTCTGGTTCTGTTATAATATAATAAACAGTTAAATCTCAGGATATAGGTACGTATTTTTAACTTTTAGTTACATAAAAACAACAATAAGTAAAATTAGTGAAATACCCGTTGAAGAGAAGTTTACCCCTTTCAATTTGTCCTTTTCTCTACCTACTAGTCACTTGTCTTGATAATTGGCCTGAAACTGATTCCTCCCAGCCACCTAGGAACAGAGCCTCTCTGGCTCCCTAGCTCCAGGAAAAACCAGATTTTCTAGCCCCCGAGCCCAAAATCTCAGCAACACCAGTCCACTTGTAAACCCACGAAATTCTCCAAAGAAAATTTTCCTTCTCACCCAGATTCTCCTCCCTTCCTCATCATCCAAAAAAATAATCCCCTCCCTTCCAAAGTCCCACTCCCTCCTTCTTATACTCCTCCTCTTGAATTCCCCTCCATCATCAATTTCCCATCTACCTTATCTTTTGTCATTAATTATTTACCTAGCGTTAATACAATAAAATAATAAAATCTAATTATTTCAATAATTAATTTACTTAGATATATTAATGATTAAATAATTTTTTTTAGTACATTAATGACTTAATTTACCTTAATTAATTATGATCATTTATTAATCTAATTGGGGTGTTACACCAACTTAAGTGTCTTTGTATTAACCATGGTAAAGCCATTCTCATGCTCAATAACTGTTCTTTCAGGATAATGTTCATTTATTTTTAACCTGTACCATTTGACCTCGACCAAGACTAATTTAAAGAATTTAAAGTCACATTCAAGTATATGATTCAAATACCCATAGTATCTATTTTCAAATACCTCTCGATTCCTATCACTTCTAGATGAAACATTAGTGACCTAAATACTACATTTATGCCACAATCAAATGTTCACTTCTAGATGAAACATTAGTGACCTAAAATACTACATTTATGCCACAATCAAATGTTTTTTTTCTTGTCATCCAACTTTTTTATGTGCCTTTACGGCCATTGCACCACACATCCTTGTGGTGTTCCAACTGCATTATGACTAACATGTAAAAAATGCACTGTCAATTAATTAACATATTTAGAATTAGTAAATATTTTAAGAAAATAACAGATAGTAAAAAATATGGGTGAATATGCTTGCATGTTTATCATTTAAACCATATGCTAAATCAATTTCTCTATGTGTAATATTGGTATCTTAATTACAATGAGACTCTCTAACCAATGAAGCAACTCTCTAACCAATGGAGCGACCCCTTCCCATAAAAACCTACCATAACATTGTATACATCATTATATCCATACCTTCATCCAATGAAGATTTTTGGCAATGTATAAATGTAGTGCATCCCACTCTCGACCAACTATATGAAAAAATAACAATGCATCAATAATTAGGTACCATGGAAATAACAATGCATCAATAATTAGGTACCATGGAAAAGATTAATAATTGATGGAAGAATAAGA
>ML788131.1:295367-306679 GCA_009831015.1 Picea engelmannii | reverse complement strand
GACTACTTTTCACACTTTCATAGACTAACTAAATTAATTGAATAAGATATGCAGTTCAATTAATTATTCATAAACATCTAAAACACAAACTGTATGAAGTAGATATAATATCTTTCTTTTATTTATTTAACTTGTATAAATACATGTAAAATAAATCCTTTAATATCTTTGATTCCAACTGAATATGAGAGATCCAACTCTCTGATACAAGAACCAACTTGTAGTTCTCAAATCCAATTGATAAATGAGGAATCCAACCCTCATAACAAGTCCCAACGTGTTGATCTCAGATCCAACTCAGATGTATGGAATCCAACCCTCATAACAAGACTCAGCTTGTAAACAGGCACCAACCTGATAGAATGAACTTCCATTCAATCCATTATATATAAATATATTTAATCCACCAAGACACACTCTTCTCACCATTCTTTCTTGTTTATATATTCTTCCAACTGGTGTGAATTTGAAACATTGCGTCTTTTGATATTGAACCATTGTACCTTTTCATTTAAATGATAATATTAAACTTTAAATAATATCATTTTTCTTTTTAATTCTTTATGCATAATGCTCATGTTTTAACTCTCTTTTAATCATGACTGTGTATCAGTTCATTTGTCCTCATGATTTGATCATAGATATGGATTGACTCATTATATCATTCCCATGCTTCTGCTGCATCCTCAGTTTGCCAACAAATCATATTCAAGATTTTACCAATTCTCTGTATTGTTATGGTGTTAATTATCTATTGAATTACTCTACCAACCTTGAGCTGTTTACAGAAATGAAATATGTATGAGGCACTTCTTTCAACCCAGTGTTCAAATGACCATGAGCTCAAAACCACAGGCCTATCCATTTATGCATTTTTTCCTAGCGCTTTCTTATTATGCCCCTATTCTTCTACGTGGGACCATATTCAAGTGTCCGAGGGATTATTACTTCTAGCCCCTTTAGCTTATTTACCTTATAACGTGACTGGTGCTGGAACCAGGTTCTTTGGTACTTCATCCTTCGGGACATCGGTCTTTTGCAGTCATTCAATCCTCTCAGAGTATATTTCTTAGAAGTGCATATACTGTATTCACCAGTAGATTAGACGGTCAATATTAATCTTTCGTTGGATGGACGATCATGGCTTATCTAGAGGATTCAAACAAGTTGATGGTCATGAAGTAATCTGCAGTTGAGTGGATTATTCTCGTTCACTTCGGGACTTCTATATGACCATAGATGGTGGCTAGGTGTTAAGCCAAACATGTGATTAATCACTTATCAAAATCAACGGTCCTGTTTTAATTGGACATTGAGATGGACGTCTGTTATTTAATTCAGAAATTCAGATATCCGAGACTCCTGGGTATTCAAACTCTGAGATATTCCAATCCATCCCGAGTGATTACCTATCAAATAAGTCATAAAGAGATGATAACCGCTTGTTGTCGGTTAACACCTCCACTTATGCTATCCTTCCACTATGCTTGATCAATGGTTGAGAATGCTCTCGAAGTAGATCAACAATTATCATTACTTTGATATTTACGCTTATTCTATCCTTCCACTGTACTTGATCAACGATCGAGAATGCTCTTGAATTAGATCAATGATTAACATTACTTCATGATTTTGACCTTCAACGATTAGTTTATAACACAGGATTGGATATCTTTGAAGTTAGTAATCCCGGAGTGATGTGGTTTTTGATGTCACTGTTGACGTGGAACTGACTAAGTGGCTGCCACATGTCACCTAGATTCATGAATTTCGTATATCTAAAGTGCCAACTGGACCTTGAAACTTGTCACCATCTGATTGTGCCACATGTCCTACTAGCGTGGTCCTGCTGTCATGGATGTTCCAATGACCCTCAATGCTTAGGCTATCCTTCCACTTGGATGGCCCAGATTCATTTCATCCTTCGGGACTTCGGGTTATTCATTTTTTCCCACTTCCCAATTCTCCCAGAGTGAGATTCCCCGAAGGATAAACCTCGAGTAACTTGACTTCATCTAATGATCCTTCTTTAACCCAAGAATCTTAACATGATCCAACGATTGTCGGGAATTCAGTCATTTAAGATCTTGGGCCTTTGGCCTTGCTTATCCTATACTTCCTCTTTACTTGATCTAATGGTTGGGATATTTCTCGTAGTGTTCCTTAGATCATACGACTAGCGTTTCTTCGTGAATTCGAGCTTCAGGAATTCTGGTTCAATTCGAACTCCTTTTCACCAAAGTGGTCAGCGTCGAGGATGACCAGTTCTACTCATCTTTAAGCCAACGACTAATATCTTTCCTGATGCTATCTGATGATTAAAATCAGGGACTTCGTGCCTTGGCCTTGTTTTATCCTATATGTTATCACCAAAATTTCATCCGCAAATGGTTACAGGAATCCAACATCTTCAAAACACTCATTAGTTCACTCATGGACCAAAAATGCATCTCCAAAAGGTTCAAAACTATACAATCAACAATAAAATCAGCATGCACTAAAAATACACAAGGCACGCGCGCACGTGCGACAGTCAGATAACATCAAAAAAGTGCACATGCGCCCGATGCACGACTGTGGATGCAAAAAACCATGCACACCTCAAAACAGAGCATTTATGACATTGGTCGGCCTTCCACCCACTTCTGGTTCAACTTCCAAGTCGATTTGACATCCAAATCTTGGATGAATCTGACTGGGGGGCTGGTCAAAGACCTAAAGGTGCCCTAAAGGGCCCCTTATTCACACTAAGAAATGGTTGCATACTACCTCAAAGCTATGCTATAAAAGGAAGCCATGGGTGCACTATATTTTCAAGGAATTCATTTGTATTGTTATGCTGCTGATATTCTCTTGGAGGACCCTCTATCCTTATCAAGAGCATGCTAACACCATACCAGTTAGCCATTCGTATCACCTCTAGATTGGATGTGCTTTGGATTCTCTTTACCATTTCGTTTTAGTTCCTTACTTGTAAGAAGAGCTCAATATTTGGGGGTCCACGAGCCCTCCCTTGGAGGAAGAGGGGACCCAAAGTCTCCCTTTCTCTTTGGTGTTTTCTTTCCACTAATACAATCCTTTCCATTGGTGGCATGAGTCTTGTTTATTTCTTGTTCTAATGTCCTTATGCACTCTAGTTTAATTTCTTTTATCATTCTTAGTTTAATTTTTTTCTTATCTTTTATGATTTATACTTCTAACTCTTTCCTCTACTACTGTCTTGCCTAGCTAACCCAATTGTGCTTGTAGCACCCTTATTTTGCTCATTTAGGTGACAAAAGAGGTGAAACAGATTCACGACTCCACTGGGGAAAGGTATCAATTTCCTACACCATTTGGACTATTTTAGCTCTTCTTTTTGTTTCTTTAACTTACAGGGACCATAACCAGCCCAAGCCGACCTGCAAAAAGCCAATTTCAAAGCTGAGCAGAGAGAATTTCATCCAAAATTTTCTTCACGACCGTGTAACAGATAGTGTGTGTGTGTTTTAACCCACAAGCGCATTTTCAATGCACGTGCGCCAAAACCACTGTACTTCTCGGTGCTCTGTGCGCATTTACACCCATAAGTCATATTAAGTTCACGCATTGGCACTCACAGTGGCCCTGTCTACTCTACGACCCGTGCATCTCTCCAGAAAATCACATATTGTAAGGGTTTTTGTGATCTGTTGAAGGCCCATAGCCTTCTTAAAATTGATTCCTTGCAGATTGTAACATGCACCACAATTAGATACCCTCTCCATATGAAGGGATTAGTCAAAACATGGGCACTTAGGGGGTAAAATCATTATTTTTCCTCTTTTTCTTTCATGTTGCCACATGGATGGCTTGCTTTTATTAAAGTTTAAGTTGGAATCATTCTACATCACATATAAAACTTGCATTGGAACAAGAAATTGGATATCAATCGTTGAGTATGCTCTTCTCTCACACCCCAAAGTGATCTCGAGAATCATAAAGAGATTGAGGAAAAATTTCATCTCCCTTAAAAAGACAAAATATTTAGGAGAGGACAACAACCCCCTCGGGACTCCTCTTAGTTTATTTTTCAAACACATCTTAAGATTGTAATGGGCCCACACATGCCCACATGCTATAAAGATAGGATAATGATTGAAGTTTACTTTCTTAGATTAAATCACCAGGGAAGTTTAAAGGTTTTCTAATGGGCCCATACATGCCCACATATGCACAATCTAGGATAGTTTCAAAGCTTTCTTAGATTAAATCACATTAGGGAGTTAAAAGAATAGTAAGGACCCACATGTCCACATGCTAGTTTCCTAGGGACTTTTAAATTCCGCAAGGTTGTACCAATGGAATTTTAGTTAATTAGGTAATCAAGACTTGTAAGGACCAAGCGAAGTCCACATGCAGCAAGGTGACACCTAATTATTAAAAAATATTGGCACACTTTCACTTGTTCACACACAAAATTCACTACGCACTCACATAGTTTTCATCTCGAAACATGGAGGTTGAAGTAATTTTCCTCCAAAGGGATTCCGAAACACCCCACCCTTTTCTTGACGAAACTATCCACTCCCACTTAATTTCAACAAGATTGGCTCACACCCCCAATCTCTCAAACAACCACATCTAATTTTTTTCTAAAAACTCACTAAGTTTTCCTCCAGAGAAGGTGCCAAAATAAATTTTTTAGTCTAGGTAGGATTTCAGGGATAGACATCCAAATAACTCCTCGCTATCTGGTTCTCACATCTTCAAACAATAGAAGTTGTCAAATAGGGAACTTTAAATCCTCCAAGTCAAGTGTTCCTAACACCATAAGGCAGGGAGATACTCGTGAAGGGTCGAAGGTCGAGGTCCAGTTGTTCTGTGCGTCCCCCCTTGAGGCACCCATATCTTGGATGGGATCCATCCCATGACCCATTTCTTATGCCAAAAATATAAATGCCTCACTTTGAATGAGGTACCTAGTAACCAAGTTTTAAGACATCTACCTAGGTGGAAATTGTGGGCTGCAACTGCACCTTTATCGGATTTTGTGTGGCTATTGGGAAATATCACCAACTCTTTTGGGATATGCACCCTCTACCCCTCATTATAACTGATTAATTCATCCTTCACTAGTTCCTCTTTCGGTGGCTTCAGATCCCATTGTTGAGTGCTATTGGAAGGTCTAGTGTTGTTTGAGAGGAAGGACGTTACATCTTTTAGGACACGGGCATTTTTTTTCTTTGTTCTCCCACATGTATGCTTCTTTATCAATTGATTTATGTATGTTGTTCTTGTGATTACATACAATTGTGAGATATATTGAGAAGGTCCAAGTTATACACAATCTCTTGTTCATTAATTTCTCTCATCACCATTTTCACACATCCACTTTGCTAGTCGAACATCATAGGGGACCCACAGAATCCCTGTCTTTTCAGATGCTTGCTAAATCTCCCTCCCATTCTAGGGGGAGTTCCTAGTCTTGCCAACTCATCGGCCATACTTTCCCACACCCCTATGAGTGATACTGTCTTGGGATCAACTTTGCTTAGTTCCACTTCCCAAGGTCAAACATCCCCACACTATCCTTTACATGGAAGCGGGGGGGCAACTTCTTCTCAAGGGGGAAGTACAAACCCACCTAGTCCCCCTCAAGGGTCAGGTACGCAAAACACTCACACCATGGTCGTAAATAATCCTTCACCACTACCACAGATGCCATACTTGGATTCCCTAAACATACCAGATCTGAATAAACGCACCAATGATCCTATATTGCACGACCCCACATGGAATGCAATGCCTACCAAACTGCCTTCAGACATCCCCAAGTTTGAAGGAAAAGCGGGAGACAATCCCGCCAACCATATCATGACCTTTATCTTATGGTTCTCTTCAAAAAAAATCATGGATGATTCCATCTGATTGAGGTTATTTCAACATACACTCACTGGCCCATCAACTAAGTGGTATGTAGAAGAAAAATATGGGTCCCATGTGACCTTTGAATCCTTGGCCAAATCATTTTTGACCTTCTTTCAACTACCAATTCGTCATGACAATGGCCTCGAACTACTCTCGGAATTTAAACAAACCTCTGCCATGCACATCGCTGACCACATTCACGAATGGTGTCGGCGATGTAGTCTCTGCAAAGCTGAAGCTACTCCACAACAATGTCTCAATTGGTTCCTCAAATCACTTATTTCCCTCCTTGACAAAGATGTGGCCGCCACCTTCCCCCAGTCTGAAGAAGAAGCCATTACCAAGGCCCACCAGTTCGTACTCATTTACTCACAGTCAGGGTACTTGTATACGGTCCTACTTGATGCCTCGAGACCTGTGCCATTCGGCTAGGACAAACCTGGGATGTATCACTCAGCAGATGGATTGATTGGTATCACTACACACCACAATTCACATTCCCAAAAACCACCGATGTATGGCACACCTCAATATCCACCAGCATATGGTGGACCCCCTTATTATAATCCTCCCCCTTATCCACAACCATACCCCTTGACCTTTCCTCCACCCACCAGTGGACCACCACCAGCACCCACAATACACCCAGCGGCCCAACCTAGTTTCAGTACCCCCTCTACCTTTTCTTACACTCTAAACACTAGTGAAAGAATCACACCTTCCTATACATCCTACAAATCGTTACCACATAATAATCCATACTTTCCATTCCCTAACCCCGCCCCCCCCCCCCAACCCATTCCTTCCCCACATGGACAACCACATGCTGGGGTTAATTTTGTTCAAGCCTCTCCCATTTAGAAGTATCAAAATTTTGAACAATTGAATATAGATAATCCATCCCATCAGTCGGACAATACCATAAAGAAAGGAAAAAAATGAAACAATACTAATCTCAGACCAGGAGGAAACCAGAACCAGCCCTAGCAGAATTAACCTACAGGGGGCAACCAGAACCAAGGGAACCAGAACCCCCAAGGGGGCAATAGCAACAAATTCTAAGGGAACAACAACAACAATATTCAGACAAACTTCCCTTGTGCCCTTTGCGGTGAATATGGCCATTATACTCACCATTTCCCCCAAATTGCAGAATTCAAACGGATGAAAGAATCCGGTATCGGATCACGTCCGCCAGTCCTACCTCCCCCACAACAATATGTGCAGCACCCACCCCCAGCCATGTTGCAAAACCCCATACCACATCAAGGGGTGATGAACACCCAACAAGAGATGCAACCTGCCCCACCACAGGCAAGACCATATCATAACCCAGACACTTCTGTAGATCAAACTATCCTCCTCACTAGTGAGGAAGAAGTCCTTCTACAAACGCATAGTCGTCAATACAACGCACCCTCCAACCCTACTCCCACTACCTCAGAGGCCACCCATCATGACTGACCCACCTTTGATGATTCTGCGCCCTAATACTGAAACACCTCTTCGCATCCCTCGCATCCCATTGCGCATGAATTTCCACAACCCTTAAGCTAGGGCAACCCATAATTATAGTCTAGTCGATGACTTGGCACAATCCCCCACTGCCATGTCAGTCTTAGAAGTTCTTCAAACCTGTCATACTCAACGAAAGTCATTAATTTTTTCTCTGGGGATAGTTGACCCTACCGATACTCGACTCATCACATTTGATCTTGACAGTGGAGAACCCTATCTCCCCTCTCTTGTCTCTTTTCAAATACCGGTTAAAATACGGAATATCATAGTCCACCAATGCATTATTGACGAAGGTGCATCCACATGCATCATGTCCAAAATCGTATGGTAGAAACTTGTTTTTCCAGAGCTAATACCATCCACCATTACTCTGAGGGCTTACGACGGACGACCCTCGTCTCTCGAGGGGCTCTTCCAAAATGTCCCTGTCAAAATTGGGGGAAAAACTATTCTTATTGACATTGAGGTTATCGATGTCCCACTCGACTACAATATTTTGTTTGGTCGTAGCTACATGTATGCTATGAAGGTAGTTTCCTCTTCTGTGTTCCGAACCATGATTTTTCCCCATAATGAAAAGATCATTACCTTCGATCAGGTATCACATTATGAGCCTAACCCTTCATCCAACATCGAAAACATCCTACATTTTGTCCACACTAATCTGGATGCCTATCCACTCATCGAGATGGTCTCCAAAATTTTTAAAGACCCATCCTTTTTAGGGACATACCATGGAGCACCACCGCTCATCCATCCCTCAGCACAAGTATGTGTCATCTCCACCAATGGAACAACAATTGAAGATACTCTCCCTCCCACTGAGGTCTCTTTCATCCCTGACGTCCCATTAGTCGCAAAACTCCTCCCTCAGGAATCTCCTAGAAATTGTTCAGCTCTACCCATTCCTTATCTTCCCCTTCCCAAGGGCCATATCCTGGTTTGGGAAACAATCCCTTAAGCCATTACCCAAATCCCTTTCTTTTACCCCCCACCGGGCATACAAGCTTTCCAGGAAGTCGCAATGCTCATCCTTCCTAATATGGTGCTGAAAATCCCAGTTTGGTATCTACATCCACCTGAGATGGTCCCTCAACCATCCCTCCCTCCCCAAACAGAAGGAATCATGATTCAGATTCCCATACTTACCCCCACCATCCCACCCACACTCCCACTCACTAGAACTCCTGCTACAACTGGGGGCAGATGGAAAAAGAAAGAGCCCACTGCTCCACTTGCCCCACATGTCCAACCTCCTTGCGCACTATGCAAGAAAGATGGACACCCCGCCAAAAAGTGCCCATCTCTCCCCAAGCTACATAATCTCATTCAACTCCCTCGAGCACCACCATCGCTCGTCGCTTCCTCAAGTACTATCGCTATCTCCCAGAACACAAGTAGCAAAGGACTACAAACCAAATTCACATGCGCCATTTGTTCAAAATATGGCCATTATACACACCATTTTCCAGCGTTACCTCAATTGCGGCAGACGCTAATAGCCATATGCCAGATCTTTCAACAAGAGCCCACCCCAACACATGTCACCGCCATCCATTATATCATGACCTTCATCAATGAACATATGAGATGTCTTTGCTCTTTATGCGAATCACTTGATCATTTCACATATCAATGTCCTATGATCTTTGAATACATGCGTCGCTAATTGGCCCTTATTCAAAACCCTACACCCCCCCCTCCAACAAGACTAGTGAGTACCCCTACCCCATCACTTGATGTGGTTCATATCTTCTCACCTGAACCTGAGGCACTCCCTACTCCCTCATGGTTCCTGGATGATTTATATGAGGATTTTCCACCAAATTGCCCCAATTCTCCAATTCATTTCCCCACGGAAATTCTACGCCCGCCTACCATTTTCAACCCACAATATCTCGATATTTGGTTTATGTCGAGTGAACCATCACAAACTCCTTGTGATACCCCCTCTCTATCGCCACTACCAAAAAACAACCCCACGGTGACCGTCACCAAAATTACTCCTCTCGATCCTCTATATTTTCGACAATTTCATTGTGACGAAGACATCCTTGAGGAGTTAACTAAACCCGATTGCCCATGGTATGCGCTCCACCACAGAGCACTTTTTCCTTCACAAAAATCCATCATGCCTCCTAAATAAATCCCATATACGCAATCGAAACCAAATATTTTCTCCCATCGGGGCATATAGATTGGTTCAAAAACCCTATCCCTGCCCTTGACACTTTTAAAGAAGGCAATATGGATAATATTTACCCCACCATCAAAATCGATATTTCCATCAAATCTGGGGTCTCAGAGGAAATCACCATTGGCACCACATGCTCTCCTGAAGAAATTACCGCCTATAAAGCTCTCTTCCAGGAATACCAATAAATTTTTTCTTGATCATACACATAGATGCCTGGCCTTGATCCCTCTATTGTCGAACATCGTATAGACACCTGTCTATCAAAAACAATGTCCGCTACACCCATCCAAAGCTGCGGCCATCAAGGCCGAAATTGACAAATTACACGATGCAGGGTTCATATACCCCATCGCATATACGTCATGGGTCTAAAACCCCATCCCTGTCAACAAAAAATAGGGCACTATCTGTGTCTATATGGACTTTCACGATCTCAATCATGCCTGTCCCAAGGACAACTTTCCAACTCCCTTTATCGACCAAATTATCAATGATTGCACCAGTCATGAGGCCCTATCTTTCATGGATGGTTTCTCTGGCTACAACCAAATTCAAATCCACCTAACCAATCAGTACAAAACCTCATTCACTACCCCCTGGGGCACTTTTGCGTATCATGTCATGCCTTTCGGCCTCAAGAATGTAGGAGCCACTTTCCAACGCTCCATGACATACATTTTTCATGATCTAGCTCAAATCATTCTCGCCTACTTGGATGATCTCACCGCTCGCTCCAAAAAACACACTCAACATCTCAATGATTTACGAATCATCTTCAAACGGTGTCGTCAGTACAACATCCGCTTGAATCCCCTCAAGTGCATGTTCGGTGTCATGCTGGATGCCTCCTTGGGTTTATCGTTTCCCAATGTGGCATTACAGTTGACCCCCTCAAGGTCCAAGCCATCACGGAAATCCCCCCACCATGGAATTTACGCCAACTGCAGAGCCTACAAGGAAAAGATAACTTTTTACGTTGCTTTGTCCTCGATTACGCCACTTGAGCACACAGTTTCCTTCACCTCTTATGTCATGATATCCCATTCCAATGAGAAGAACATGCCCAAAACACTTTTGATGATCTCAAAGCAGCCCTCTCCAATGCCCCGTTAATTAGTCCACTCGACTATAACTGCGATTACATCCTCTATATCTCGGTGTCCACCATCTCGGTAGCAGGAGTTCTCATCTAACTAGGGGACGATGATCGTGAGCATGTAATTTACTACATTAGTAAAAATATTTTAGGGACACCCTTGAAATACAATCACGAAGAGAAATTGGCCCTTGCAGTTGTCCTCGCAGTCCATAAATTGTGCCATTACATCTTGTTTATGGATAAATCCGTAAGTGCGGACACAAACCGATCTCCCTAGATCCACCTGGATCTAGAACAAAACATGACAGAATAGGACGCTTTCCTTAAGTTTTAAATATTGAATTTGCTAAGAGGCAAGAATAAGTAACATACCTTATAATCGCTTCCTATAGTCTTTGTTGCTCCCGCTTCACTCCAGTGCTCTTGTGTAGTCAATATCAAAACAACACAAACCAACCAAAATGACAGTGATAGCATAAACTCAATATAAACCTATGTATGTGATCAAGAAATCATACAATAAAACAAAACAAGCTTTATAGGAAAGAATCGTATTACTGTATCATATTAAATGTGAAAGAGAGATTACAACCATTGCCTTGATGTCGT
>ML788131.1:261911-281743 GCA_009831015.1 Picea engelmannii | reverse complement strand
GGAAGCTTCTATGGTGAGGTGGCATCCGAATGGTTTGGATCTTACTCGCTTTCATGATTTAGTGGGATCATCCTAACCTCCTCACCTTATCTTCTTCAACTTATAAAAGGAGAGGAGTTCTCATGGAGAAAGTTAGCTTGAGCGTGGGTTAGCTTTGTTGATTATTTAGCTTGTTAGATTTGGCTTGGTTAGAGTGGCTTGGAAATTTGCTTTGTCAAGATAGATTGTGAGTAGCTATAAGATCTATGGTCTCAGAATTCTTGGAGCAAGAAGTGTGTGGGGAACGAAGGACAGTTGGAAGGGACCTTACGACATCAAGGCCATGGTTGTAATCTCTCTTTCACATTTAATATGATACAGTAATATGATTCTTTCCTATAAAGCTTGTTGTGTTTTATTGTATGATTCCTTGATCACATACATAGGTTTATATTGAGTTTATGCTATCGCTATCACTTTGGTTGGTTTGTGTTGTTTTGATCTTGACTGCACAAGAGCACTGGAGCGAAGCGGGAGCAACAAAGACTATAGGAAGCGATCATAAGGTATGTCCATGATTCTTGACTCTTAGTAAATTCAATATTTAAAATTTAAGGAAAGCGTCCTATTTTGTTTTGCTTTGTTCTAGATCCAGGTGGATCTAGGGAGATCGGTTTGTGTCCGCACTCACGGATTTATCCTGAAACAATCCTAGAAAAGAAAAAGTTCTAGATAAATTTTAATTAGCGTCAATTTTTATGGTTGTTCTTTACGCAAAGGGGTGCATGGAAGTGAAACAAATGGAATTATGACTCAAACCCAAAGAGTGCATCAAATATGATAAGCAGTCATTTCTTTTCGATGAACATCTAGCTAAGGGAGAGAGAGAGTTCTTTCATTAACAAGCACAACTACGGAATGCCTTCAAACAATTCTTTTCTCAATCAAATCCTGATGTAATGAAAAAAATTTCAAATGCCTTCTAATATGTGCAATCAATCATAAAGATATCCTTTATTGTTTGCGTATGGATGATGATCAATTCAACACAATGCTTGTCTTTGCTAATTATCTTCTTGGTATGAATGAACACCAAACTAGCACAAGCAAAAGCCACACAAACAATACACCCTTTCGTAGCAATCAAAACGAAAAAGCGAAAGAAAAAGAAACAATCAAAGAGAAAAGCAAACTTCACACCCAAAAGCAAAAATTGAAGAACAATGACCTTGACTGAAATCGAGACAAAGAGGTCTGTAAGCCTTTGATGACCTTCACCAGGGTTTTTAACTCAGCTGATGAGGAGAGAAGAACAATGCATGGGTTTCAAACTTCACTCAACAGGAAAAACTCAATGAAAATGGTGAAGAAGGCTACAAGATCCAATTAACAAGGTGTTTATTCTTCAAACAGACAGATGTCAAGGCTGAAAGGGAAGAAAAATTGACTCACTAGATCACTCAGCAGAAGAGACACAGAGGCAAACCCTAAAAAAGGGAGTTCTGGAGGGTTTTTTGGCCAAAAAGAGGCTAGTGCTCTGTTTCCAAGGGCAAGGAGCGTTATAGCACTCTGTGTAAAGGTATGGGGGAGAGCTGGCGCTATGTTAACACTAGGACAGGGGCACCAGGGTCTAAAAGCCCCAGAAATGTCAAAAAATTCCAAAAATTGGGATTCAAACTTGACAAGTATGCTGAGTGTGATAAGGTAAGGAGCCAATCAGCTCATGAAACTACTCAAGGGGAGTGAACCAGGTCTAAAACAATCAAGGGATAGAACAAGGTCAATGAGGAGAAAAATCCAAACAAGAGGTTTTGATTTGAGGCTATCTCCCCATTGGAGTCGCCAGTTTCTGTTGTAGGAAAATATCCCTGTGGACAGGTGGATCACCTCTAGAGCTTGACCTTAACCCTAGACAAAAAAGTGCTTAACATGGACACTGACTTCCTCTCAAATCTATCTAAACTAACACATGAGAAGGAAGGATGACAGAAGTACCTTTTTATCGACGTTTGTCCCTGCACGCTCCTGGTTGCGCTTCGATCCTTTGCTCCTTGCTGGATCCTGTGGACCAAACAAGATACAACCGCTTCCTACTCTATTGATATTAGCTTGAAAACAGATCTATCAAATAGTGATAAGTTCATGTTGCATTAGACACAAACTAGAAAGAAACAGGCCAAGGATGTCATATTGATGAGAATAACAACAATAGTACTTATAATCGTAGATGCGAATGCGACAACTTCGTCAAGTCCTCTTCGTCTAACCCTTTCCCAAAAGATCCACAGCCTAGATAACAACAACTTCACTGATCACTTTCCTCTGGCTGACTGTGAGTTTTCTCCAAGATCATAAGTTTCATAACTTCAGTTCTTCCCCCCTTTCCACCATCATAGAACCTGTTTATATAGGTTAAGAGGAGCTTAACCTCTTGAGTTATCTTTAGAACAAGTTGGGAACCTTCTCCTTAGATCAGGGATCTCTTGATGAAACCAATAATTCGAGCAGAACTACCTCCTAATCTTGAAAGATCCTCCCCTTATTCTCCTCAACGGGCCAACTACTGCCTCAGATTAGGCAGCGCTCCCTTAAAAGGGGAATCAGAGCGATGTAGCGCTCCTTGGTATGCCTTGGGGAAGCGCCAGCGCTCTCAAGATGAGCATCGCTCCTTCAAAGGGGGCTGGGAAGCATTATAATGCTCCTTGAAGCATTATAGGGGAGCGCCAATGCTTCTGGAGCTGAAGTAGGGGAGTGCTCCCCCTCAAAACCTTTGTTTCAGGGTTCCTTTCAGGTGTCAAGAGTTGTTTGACTTCAGTAAACCAGTTCTCCTTCTTCAAATCAATCATGTGAGATGTTATAAGTGCTTCCTTAGTGTCGTTGACATGGTAGTATGTCTGAACATCATTTGCGACACTAGTGAACAACTTGCGACACTTGCGAAAGTTGTAGGGAAGATGCGACACTTATGACAATTGAGAGGGACAATGCGACACTTATCCAGCTGAGCAATTTTGACGTGTAACACTTGGTACGGTGATCTCGTCGTCTACCTCCGAACACAGAAATTCAGAAACCACCTCTCCCAAGACGATCATCGACGTATTCGTCACCAGGATCCCTGCTACCTACTTATCAGTGATATCTTATATCGGTGAGGGGTCGACACTGTATCCCACGGATGTTTGACTATTAACAAAGCTGATCGAGTCTTGAAGGACTACCACAGTGGTGCTTGTGGGGGCCACCTCTCAGGGATATCCACCGCTCAGAAAATCATTCACGCTAGTTAATTTTGGCCTACATTGTTTCACGATTGCATCCACGCTATGAAATAATGTGACAAATGTCATCTTTATGCCAACAAAGCATGAGCACCACCTATTCTTCTACACCTAGTCATTACTGCTGACCCCTTTTGCAAATGGGGCATAGACTTCATGACTTGCAACTCTCCATCCAACATTGGACACAAATACATTGTCGTTGCAGTCGATTACTTCACCAAGTGGGATGAAGCCATACCTACATTTAACAACACCGCTGACACCGCAACACGCTTCTTCTTTAACCATGTCATCTCTCGCTTTGGAGTCCTGCTACATCTAGTCTTCGATCATGGGAAACACTTCAAGAATGAGATATTTGTTGAAATCTCCTCTCGATTAGGATTCTCCCACGAGTTCACCTCCCCATACTACCCTCAGTCCAACAGACAGGTAGAGGTGGTCAACAAGGTCCTCAAAACCATGTTGCAGAGCACAGTTAACAAACATAAGACCAATTTTCATCATATGTTATTTTACGGGATATGGGCTTATCGCACAACAGTTAAAACTACAACTGGCTTCATGCCATTTCATCTTGTCCATGGGGTCGAGGCCACTCTCCCCATCGAATGTGAAATTCCCACCTTACACATCGCTATTGAGCTATTACCCGACACTGCTCCAATGGAGCAGTGTTTGCTGAACTTAGAGTCACTAGATGAAGACCGCCGGTCTTCATTACAGAACAATGAGGCAGCCAAAAAATGGTCCAAGGCCACCTTTGATCACCATGTCAACCTTCGCTCATTCAATGAAGGCGACCTCATCCTTGCTTACGATATCCCTCATGATACCTTTGGCCATGGAAAGTTCATGTCATTGTGGCATGGACCTTACATCATCCAACATTGAATCACTAAAGGCGCCTACATCCTGGCCTCCCTCGAAGGTCACCCTCTTAAAGAACCCGTCAACAGGTTGTACTTAAAGAAATTTTACGCCTAAAGCATAACCATACTACACTAGGCTTATTCTTTCTGTATGCTTTTTTAGAGTTTTTAGTCTTCTTCTCCATGCCTTATGTCTAATTTACCATTTGTGTTATTGACAGATGCCTCCCCCACCGGCCTATCACATCGGTTATGCCGACGGAGCTAGTTGTTGGACACATAATCTTGCTTCGGCCACATGGGCCCTTTATTCCCCCTCACAAATGCTACTCCACTCCAGCGGCATATGTTTGGGGTCAGGAACCAATAACCAAGCATAATACATAGTAGTCATTGGCCTCCTCGCTGAGGCCAGTCATCACAATGTTCACCACCTTAGCATATTATTAGATTCCCAACTGGTTGTCCTCCAGCTCAGCAATGTGTACTGTGTTCGCGATCCATGCCTCTTCTGCAAATACCTGCAAGTCAGACTATTATCTCAACATTTTGATTCCATCACATTTACACACATTCCAAGACAATTTAATCAAATAACATATAATATGGCTAACCTATTGTTAGATTGGCATTTATCACATCAAGACACCAATATGCATACATAAATCATCAACAGTCTATCAAAAACATATAGATTAGACACCATAAAAAATCACTAACAAACATCAACACAAGTGAACACCACAAAGATCCCAAAAATGTATATCCATACATATATATATATATCGGTCAATGTGTCATCAGTGTTTACAAAAATAGTACATCAGATACAATATCCGTAGGTAGGTAAACCACCTTACCCTTATAGATACAAAACGGTGCTACAACACCATATACAAAATGGGCTCACCATCCTATATAGATACAAAACATTCACATAGGTACTCATGGCGCCTCTAGAGCTCCACCACCTGGCCCTCTCTCTGGAGGAGGGGCTCCACTAGCTAGGGGTCCCTCAGGTCCTGGAGGCAGTCGCCTAGTCATCACCTCCCCCACTACAACCAGTCTCTGAACCACAATTTTCCACACTATCAAAACACCGACACACTTCTCTAGGACCCCTCATCCAGGATCCGTGACCACATGCCCTCAGGCACTCCCTTTAGTATCACCTCCAAGCGACGATGAAAATCCTCGAACTCTCCCCCAGCCTCTATCGAAGGAGCATGCGATGGCCTTGCACCAAGGTCATCGAAATGACGTCGCTTGACCTCTCTCTCATCATCAGTGAGCGTTGCCCCAACATCATCCCACCATCGTCGCTCGCCTACCCATAGCCCTCCCCATGGAGGCCTCATCGACCCTTAACGATCCGACGCTCTAACCAAATCCACCTCACGCCCATGAGGTCCCACATCTTCACATACAACAAACAAGTGATAGCATCAACATCCACGCATACATAAAAATATACATGCTATACTATCTAAAGATCAAAACCATCAAACATCACATCATACCTCTATGGTCGAGCACCTCTCCTGGGGGCAACACCATCTTCGGATCATCCCAGAAGTCCACCCCACAATACAGATACTGCAGTATGATTTGTGGCATCTAACGCCATGCTTGTGTAGCCTCGGCCATGAAATAGTGGCCACCCTCCCCACCACCATGACAAACCAAGATCATCACCCACTGCCTCAATCTCAGCTCTTGCACACCAGGTGCACCCAACAACACTCTAGGGCACAGCATCAACACCCTCTCCAAAAACCATGCCACCAAGATAGACCCAAAGGAAAACTCCCCTGAGTTAGCATCACGACACTTGTCAAGCTGACCTACCATATTGCCATGGAACATCAAGCCCCAGGAAAAATTCTCGCCTGCCAGTGCCCTCTCCATGATCCTCAGCTGACCTCCACTGGTCTGATGAGTCACAAGAGAGTCGTATAATCTTACGATAATCATTTCCATGCAATGATGCACAAGGGCGTCCATCGCCCCAATACTCACCATGGATCCCGACATAAATTTCTCCCCCGAACAATATCTTCGGGCTAAGACAACCAAATGACCATCCCCGAGATACTACGGGCTTCACCGGTAGTGGGGTTCCCCGAAAAGGGAGCCCAATCAAAAAATATATATCCTCCACCACAGTGAAGGCTAGTTGCTCACCCCACACCATAAAGAAATGTAGGTCAGGGCTCCACATCCTGATCAGAAATTGCAACAGATACTCCTGTGCCCGCACTAGCGAACACTAAAAAAGCTTCAGCAGCCCACATGCTGCCAAAGCATCTCGGACTGTCGGATCCTCATCCCTCACTGCCTCCCTCAGGCGTGACCAGTCCCTCTCTCTCCAGTGAACCTATATTGTCCAAAGGATCACCTACACCCACATATACAACACTTTATTAGCCATCATAACCCATAAAAACATCAAAATCTCCAAAAAGATAAGTTTTTACACCCTCCAGTTTTGCCCTAAAGGCGCGGTTGTTCTTCCCCACAGGCGCACACACATGTGTGCTTGTTCATCCTTTAGTTGCACACTCATGCATGACTATTGGACATGTAGAGGCACATGCATGTGCCTCTATCACACATACATGCACACATCATCGCACGCCTATTCACTACATAGCTGCATACGCATGCACAATTGTTAGGAATATAGACACGAATGTATGTGCTGTTGTTCCTTGCACAGTCATGCATGCCATGTGCTCCTTTTTTCCTCATTAGGGCGCCCCCATGCGCGATGTCCACCTTAAAGGCACACACTCGTGCATGTGAATTTCTCGATCGCCCACACACTGGGGGGCCCACACCCACAAAACCCCCTGTACGACCCTCTGTATGGGCCCTGCCCAAAAAACAAAAAACCTAATTCTATGCAGGAGGATACGAAAACTAACTTGAAGCTCGCTAATCTTGAATCGACTACCTCGATCTCCCAGAATCTCCAAATCTCCTCTACAATCACTCGTCCACTCAATATGACAACAGGTACAAATGAGGTGGCTTTGTGGGCCCTACAACTATATATGGTCCATTTTTCCAAACTTCCCGACACAATTCTGGGAGCTCCGGGTGCCCGTTTTTAAATCCGTCTTCAGCCACGGGCTCAGGAACCCATTACCTACATAATTCCATTCCCCGGGCCATTTTCCATCGTCATCCCCCAGGGGAATTTTTTCTCATATTGCGCTCAGGTACGCATGCTTACATTATTGAATAATTTCTATATGATCTTTCTCTTCAAATATTGTTCACGTCGGGTATTCAATTTTCGTGTGTGTAGGTACCTGATCATTACACCTCAGCAATATCCTTTCAGGTATATTATCGATACTGGCATGTAGTCATTCCCTCTGAATATCAAAATGCATCTCCCAGTCACACCCTCCGATCTTTGCCTCTAGGATCCCTATATCCGGCTCTGCAGTACTGTCACCTCCACTGCATTTCATTACTATCGCCTGGTAGCACTCTCCCCCACATGAGTTGTCCCATTCATAGTTCCCCTAGGAATTTTGACACTCATGTTGTTTTCACCCTTTAGGGATGGGAGTCCCAATAGTCTTACATAATGTCGAGAAACAGCCACATACTCCTCCTCATTTTTCTAACCTGCCCAAATGGACTCCCAGGTTACTTCATCATAGTTCGATTCTGACTACACCCCCACAGTATCATTAACCATCCATTTCATCCACCGTCAGTTTTCCCCTCTGCAAATTGTCCTCCATACTTTTCCCTAATACAGAAACCCGCCTATGGGGCCCTAACCCTCCACTTGTTTTCCAAGCAACTTGCGACATCATCAGGCCAAGCCATATTACACTAGGGCACCCGTTTCTTTATCTGCATAGTTATCCCAACTTAGTTTTTATTCTTTTAATAATTGTAAAAACCCTTTTTCCGCATTTTAATAGCTTTCTATTGTCGCCTTTAGCAACCTTCCTTTTCCCGGCAAAATCAACCCTTGTCGCCCTTGGTTGGGGCATTTTTCACTTCCCAAAATCAATTACATTATCCATAAACCCCGAGTATCTTACATCCCATACACCTTATTGATCTTTGTGGTTGTCCATTTTGTTGCGCCTCTGGCACAACTCACCCTCGTCTAGTCATCCCCCTGATGCTAGATTCAATTTTACGGTTGCTGCCACTTTGCATATCTCCCCAACCAAGGGAATTCTTGAGTCTCACCTCATCTTGAATTCATCCATGTACCTCATCAGTTCTTGATCTCATCCAATGGACTTCAGGGAGCCCTTTGCTCCTTGGAAGTCACGTCTCCCTTTCTGTCGACATCAACACGGTTCCCAAAAGGATGACAATATATTGACTCTCATTCCCTTTACAATGAGGAGTCTCAGATGACACATGGAAAACCACCATTGTTCTTTGTTGTTGTTGACCCCCATAACATTCGAATTCAACACTATCTCAGGTTATGGTAGGTCTTACTTTGAGACTATTGCAGTTGTTTTATCTTAGCCGAAGACCTCTGAAATTTGATAGACTATTAATGTTTGCACATTATCAACACTTCTCACAGGTGTCCTTACCTTTTTCAAAGTTTGTTCACCATCAGAATTGTCCTCTGTTATTATCAAACCGCCCCGGAGGGTGCTGCAGTGATCTATGTCCACACACAACTTCAGTTATTGGATTGCATCTTTTTGAGTTACATGACACGGGCATGGGGCATGCCCGCCTCGTTTGTATATAAGATTATTTTTTTTCCACACCTTGGGAAAGGCTTGGGTCATACAGGTTCCCCTCTCCTTCCAATGGGTCTCTCCTGACACTCCCCACAACACTCTTTCTTACACAGGTACTCTTAGTAGAAGAAACATTGATGTATTTCGGCTATACATATGCTCCTAACCTCACACATCAGGGGGCATCTGTTATCACCAGAATTTCATCCGCAAATGGTTACAGGAATACAACATCTTCAAAAAACTCATTATTTCACTCATGGACCAAAAATGCATTTCCAAAAGGTCCAAAACTATACAACCAACAATAAAATCAACATGCTCTAAAAATACACAAGGCGCGCGTGCACGTACGATAATTAGATAAAGTCGGAAAAGCGCACATGCACCCGATGTGTGACTATGGACGCAAAAAGATGTGCGAACCTCAAAATGGTGCATTTATGATATTGGTCGGCCTTCCACCCACTTATGGTTCAACTTCCAAGTCGATTTGACATCCAAATCTCGGCTGAATCCGACTGGGGGGCAGGTCAAAGACCTAAAGGTGCCATAAAGGGCCCCTTATTCACACTAAGAACTGGTTGCATAATACCTCAAAGCTATGCTATAAAAGGAAGCCATGGATGCACTATATTTTCAAGTAATTCATTTGTATTGTTATGCTGCTGATATTCTCTTGGAGGATCCTCTATCCTTATCAAGAGCATGCTAGCACCATATCACTTAGCCATTCATATCACCTCTATATTGGATGTTCTTTGGATTCTCTTCACCATTTCATTTTAGTTCCTTACTTGTAAGAAGAGCTCAATATTTGGGGGTCCAAGAGCCCTCCCTTGGAGGAAGAGGGGACCCAAAGTCTCCCTTTATCTTTGGTGTTTTCTTTCCACTAATACAATCCTTTCCATTGGTGGCATGAGTCTTGTTTATTTCTTGTTATAATTTCCTTCTACACTCTAGTTTAATTTATTTTATCATTCTTAGTTTAATTTTCTGCTTATCTTTTATGCTTTATACTTCTAACTCTTTCCTCTACTGTTGTCTTTCCTAGATGACCCAACTGGGCTTGTAAGCACCCTTATTTTTCTCATTTAGGTGACAAAAGAGGTGAAACACTATCCTTCCACTTTATTTTGATCAGACAATCAATATAACTCCCAAAATTTTTCTGAGATCAGATGACTCATGTCCACTTCGGGACTTCTTCTTCGGATAAAATATGTTTCCTTCGAGTAATTTTATCTGAAGTAGTCAACTCCTAATTTGACCATTGTTCCTCCTACACGATCTGACGGTTTAAGTTACTCTCGAATCTTCAATCATATGGCCACAATTCTCTCCTTCTTTATGTAGGTTTCCTCTATGATGCAATGGTCAGATTTACATCCGAATTATGGATGAACGACTCCAATTGCTTGATTTTTATAAAGGTTTCCACCTGTAAAAATTCTCTTTTTGAAACTTGATCTCCTACACGACTTCAAAACCACTATCTCTTCTGATCTTTGGAAAATGCACCTGTAACAAAGATCACCAATCCTTGATAGTGATCGAATATTACATCGATAACATTTACCATACGCTTTTTCTCTTGAACTTTATCCTTGCTACTATGTTGCATTCTCTTTCCATCAATGACCCTTCATTACACATGCACAGACCTTATTGGCCATTCTGACACTAATGCGAACTGTATAACTTTGTTCATGATTGATTCCTGTTGTATAGCTTTGTTCACGACTGATTCATGTTTCCATCAATGACAACACATAACCAACAATGTCAATAGAAAGTACATATCATTACTACTTTGTATATATGTATATATAAGAAATTATGCAATGAACAAGACAAATGAAATGTTGTGTTCAAAACATTATTGTAAACAAATACCTGGAACAATCATTGCCAACATTGTGTGCTCCCTCTTTATTGACATCCAAGGAGGAAGGTTATTGTTTATAATAAAAATAGGCCACACTGAGTAAATAGACCTAAGCTCACCAAATGGATTGACACCATCAACTGCCAATGCAAGTATAATATTCCGAGGTTTTTCTTTAAAAAATTTCCATCTTTTTTTTATATTCCTAAATGAAAAACCATCTGTAGGCATTCGAAGGATATCATCTTCACTTTTGTTCCATGCATGGTAATCAATAAATTTTGCTATTATTTGGCACCTGAACAATCGCTACAAACATGGAATTATGGGGATATGACGAAGACCCTTGCGAGGCATGTGTTTTGTTACTTGATCGATTCGATATCTACTAACTTGACATTGTGGGCATTTCGTTTCCAATGCATATTTTCCATAATATATAACATGATCATTAGGACATTCATTAATAGATTTGTAATCCATTCCAATATATTTCATAATGGAAGATAATTCTCAGTATGTGCGAAGTAAAGTATTTGATGATGGTAGGAGAAATTCACCTAACAATCTACAACGGAAAATATAACTAGTTAATTTAAAGAATATTAATAATAAATATTGCATCGTTAATTTACACATTAATTAATAACACTAAGACTAGATAAAAAAAATAAACTTTTTATGTATATGTGATGAATTATATTACATCCTTTAGGATCTAGGTGAGACAAGTGTTTGACAAACCATCCAACACCTTCAAGTTCACCAACAACTATATAGCAGAGAGAATATTTGTCATTGATCCTTCATAAAGGGCTTGTTGTGACTTCTCAATTAGAGGTACATCATGAATATCATCAAAATTCTCATCCATTGGACAAAAGGTGTCTTGGATCAATCTATTTATACCATCATTCTCAATTGTACCATTATCAGTGCCATCTTCTTCCATAGGACTAACTTGATCTCCAATATTCGCTCCATCTTCCTCGTTGTGTACAACAGGATTTCTGCTACTACTTGGCACATTCCCAAGATCGCACTTAGGATGCACTTTCTTTATAATTAAATTTAATCAAATGATATTAGTGTATGTAACGAATATTTAAATCATAGAAAGATATACGAGTACAATCAATACAAAATCATATAATGACTACTGACTTACCAAGGGATGATAATCATACCCCCCTTCAACGTGTCCAAAATGTCTATAATTCCTTTCAGTTGTTGTTATTAAAATTATTATTCTATTGAAGCCTCTGCATTTATTGCAAGGCAAATAACATTTCTTATCACCCTTTTCTTCCAATGTCGTAAATAACCTTTGAAGCATCCTATCATTTTCCTCTGGAGTAATGTTATATTACATTGTAATTAACTGTTACAACCAAATCCAATGAAGCAATATTAGTACAATATATGAATATATTATACCCATTTCACACATATAAATGCATTTATATAGGCCAAAAAACATAATACACATAATACAGAGGAAGAGGAGCTATGACCCCATATAAGAGGAATTAAAGGAAAGGGAAACAATTTTGTGGTTTCCATTTTGTCAAAAAGTTGGGGAAAATCCTTACAACATTTGTAAAAAGTTTTTTTAAATGGTTGGCATGCATCCTCCAACCTTTCGCACTGAGTCAAAATCCAATATTGTTGAAATTAGGGAAAGGGAAAAAAACTTGAGATACCACCCTAGTATACACTCTTTAGGGTTTACAACATATCCACAATACTGTAACTTGTAACACGTAAATTACCAACTACATAGATGGATTTTTCTTTGCAGGGCATGCATTTTTCATCATGCCCTGTTTTCATGATTTGTTATGCATTTTTCCCTTTATGCATTCTTTTGCATTTACAAGGCAATTTTTATCCTCTATGCACAGAAGAGGGGTTTTGGTTTGAAAATGAAGAAATAAATGTATTAAAATATGTAAAATGATAAAATATAAACTCCAGAATTTAAATTACTCAATTTGGAGGTCATATGAGTCATGGGAGTGCATTTTAGAGAAAGACAATTTTTACCCTCCATTTTATAAAAATTCTTCAATATTGGTTCAAAGTAGAAGTTCTATTTCATTTGAAATTTCACTTAGGGTGATACAAGTAGATTTATAATGTTATTATCTTCACCCCAAATCTATTATAACTAAATTTATAGCTGTATAGAAGCATGGGTGTGCATTTCCATTAGGTCACTTTCTACTGTTTTGGTCTTTCAATTTACAAGGCATATTTTGTCTCTTTTACAGAGAAGCCACATTTATGTTTGAAAATGAAAATAAAAATATGTACACAGGTGTAAATTATCTAATAGACCCTCAACAACTTGAATCATTCAAATTGGAGGTGTTTTAAGACATGGGCATGCATTTTTGTGAAGCCTGGCGTGCATTTTACACAAGGGAAGAAATTAGAGTTTAAAAACAAAACATGTATTTCTTACGTGTGATTGTGCATTTTTATATGTGGAGACTATAATAAGCTTGAATTACATTTTTATGCAATAAAATAAACCCAGTTATTCCTTCCATTATTTTCAAAATGGTTGGCATGAAAAATCAACAATGGAAACAATGAGGATTGGATGGGTGGGAAATTGTAACATACCCATCCTACAATAAGGCATAAAATATTTTATTCCTTACGCTTTCATTTTAGAGGACATTGTGGGAATCTTCAAACAAAAAACCTTATACTGTGCATAAAGGGTAAAAACTGCCTTGTAAAACAAAGAGGTCAAATTGTTAAAACTGGCCTTGTTGAAATGCACGCCCAATGGTGAAATTGGTATGATTATATAAGGGATATATAGGATTATGAAACATCCATTCCTTCAAATAAATTATGCATGCCCCATGGTGAAAAATGCATGCCTTCAAAAGGACAAATGCATAAAATGCACAAAAACAGGGAAAATAACAAATGCATGCCCTAGGAAGAAAAATGCATGCCCTGTGTTGGTTATTGTATGTTGACCTTGTGAAATGCATGAAAACATGGTATTTCGGAAAATGCATGTCCTAAAAGGGGAAAATGCACATCTCAATTTGAAATTGCATGTTGAGGGCATGGGATTTCATGTTTACATATCAAGGAGGAACATGCACAATGTGTTAATGACAATTGCACACCTGGACTATAAAAATGCATGTCGTTGACATGTTACGCATCCCTATGTTGTCCTAAACCCTAAATGGTTCTTACTTGGCCCATTTGAATGGTTTTTATAGGAATATGAATGAAAATGGATGTTGATCCATTATATATGATTGATGTTTCTATGGCATATATTATAACAAACCTAAACCCATGTTTGACCATCTATTTGGAAACACACATATGCAGTTAACCTTGTATGTTGAGTTGTTTCCTGAGTCCCAAATCTTATAAACTTGAAGTACTTGTAAGTCTCCCACACCTATGATTGATTTCAAATGCATGCAAGATATTTTTCTTACCATTTAATTTGAGATGGAGTGTGTGTTTTTGTATTATAATCGACAACATTTGTAATTTTTCTATCAAAATTACCATGACACATTCTAGAAATCATTTTTTTTTCCAAGTTACAACGCCCGGCTAGGAAAACCCCCAAGTACTTCCCCTCATTTAGAGGATGGAAATTTTTCATTAATTCTCGAAAATCCCAAGTCCATTGTTAAAAAACGCTACAAATCTACTTAATTGTGCTTATAAAAATGCACGTCCAGTTTTTTAAAAGTGTTATTTGTAAAAAATAATATTTTGTCTATAAAGATTAATTTACCTTTTTTTTTCAAAAGTGCTTTATAGAAAAATACACAAATATAGCCCTAAATCATTTTTTTTAAATCAGTTTCCTGCCAAGGGTTTCCTCAGTGTGAGCATGCATTCCATGACTTCCATTTCTCAATGTCCATTCCTGTTAATAGGATTTCCTCAAAAAACCATTTCAAATTTGAACCCATAAAACCATGGATGTGATTAAAATAGGGGCGTCCTCTACAATGGGCGCAACAGTTGAAACAAATGGTTCTCGTGATGAAAAGTTCACTATCAACAAATTCCATGAGTGTGTTTAAGGATGGAGAGACACAATGATTTTTCCAACAGGTATGCTAAATATCTTAAGAGAATAGGTTTTTGACTTTATGTTTGGACCCCTCCATTTCGAAAATGATGAGAATCATAGATATGGTCATAATTAATTATGATAACATAACTATGGAACTAAAACTATTTGTCCAGAGCATTTACCTAGACATTGATTTTCTTTCAAGAGAAACAAAAATTCCAAATAGAGGGGGAGCAACATTTAACTCCAAAAAAACCCCCAAGGTAGAAAAGATGGAGATGACCACTAAAATATGTGGGATAAAGGTATATGTCCACAAGTATTTAATTCAAATTTTCCTTAGGACAATTATGATTCATCATAAGACTGATATTTCTGGAGACTGCATGAGGCTAGTCATGTATTGGTTTGAAGATAGGGTCATAGATGTCCCTCACCTATTGGCTAAAAAATGACGTCATGCCCTTGAAGAAAGTAAAAAAAATAAGATTAAGTTCGGTTTCTCGGGCACGCTGCAGAAAATTATTGATTTATATTGACCCAGTGACCAAGCAAGCCCTCTTAAAACCTACATTAGTGTAACACCCCTGTTTCCCCTAGTTTGTAAATATAACTATATTGGCCAAGAGACTATGGAAAAATCGATATACGTGAATGTTGATTTGATGAACCTTTGTATGAAAGGTCAATGAATGTAATTTGTGTTATTAATAGAAAATGAATAAGTGTTGCATGACTATTGGAAGAGGGGGTTTCCAAGAGAGACCACAGATGCTATGAAAGAGATGGTGAGGGGAACCAGGAATGGTTGATATAAACCCCACCAAACCAGTATTTGTTGGATTTAATTACTTAGGACTAGAATAGTCCTTTGACCCAGGAATGAATTACCAGTCAGGTTGGTAGGTGGGAAGATGTAACGACCCTTAATTATTAAGATGATTCATTTAAGTATAATTAACTCTTTAATCAATATGGTTAATGATAAATTTGATTATTAATTAATTAACTAATTAATAAAGTATTAAATTAAAAAGGGAGAATAAAATAAAACATTTAATCAAGTTACGTATACATGAAGGGATCACATAAGGATCCCGAGAAGATAAGAGGATTAATGAATGGATAAGGGTAATAAATGGAGGGATAAGGAATTTAATGCAGGATGGAGTGTCGGTGAAGGAAGGAGGAATAAGGGGAGAAAGGAGTTGAGAGGGGAGGGATTTTTCATTTTACGGGAAGGGAGAAAGAATTTTGGGGGAGCTTGGAGTATTGGAGAGAGTGGAATTTACAGTGGAATTTACAGTGCACCGGGGGGCTGCGGAGGTTTTGGGCTCGGAGGGCTAGGATATCCATTGATATCCTAGGGCTAGGCGCTACTAGTCGGCAGGGAGGTTGGTTTTGGGGTGGTGTCCTAAGGAGCAAGCTAAGGGAGCAAGCTGCGGATAGCATCAGAGTTGAGGTATGTAAATTCAAATTTATGGATTGTTTACTTAGATTTATTACTTATTGCCAAATTTTAATTGCATAAGTGTTGAGATAATTTTGAAATTTTTGAAAATTTTACTTCTTTATAAAGCTTATAGAAATTACAGTAATTTGGTAGAAATTAAACGTTAATTGAAAGCTGGTCATTACATTTGGTATCAGAGCTTAGTTGAAATACTAGGCCTAAAGGGCCAAAACTCCAAGCTCAAATTGCCTCCGCTTAACCTGCAAACAACTCCAAGCCCTAACTCCTGCAAACAAAACGTAGAAACCTTAATAAATAAATAATTAAATAAATAAATAATGCCAATAAAAAACATATAAAATTGATGTTAAAACTCCCAACTTTGCAGAATAACTACTATTAAAGAGAAATTTAATAGCTATCAAAACCAATGGTTTCAACCATTGCCAAAAAGATATATCACAAACGATATAGTCTTCTGTTGAAATTTCTCAAGAAATAATAAGACGAATCTGCACTCAAATCATAATTAAACCCAAGATGTTAAATTAAAACATCCAATCTACAAAGAAAAGTTAAATTAAAAGATACAATAGTAGATACATGCTGCTGGAAACACCGAAAGAAAATATAACAGACAACAAAGTTTTTAAAGCTGCATCACTGTTTTATTAAATCTGGAAAACAATAGACTCTAATGCTATAGCTCAGAACATAAACTCACTGTCCATCTCAGTTACAGACAGTTTATTTCCATAGTTATACAAAACAGTACAAACAGTTTACATAGTTATCCACAGAATTAAAAACAGTTTATAGTTTATTTCCAGGGTTAAAAATATGATGTGAATCCTAAAGCTATTGCATTCGGCCTATATTATCTGTCAACTAAGAAACCAAAACTAGTTTCAATACCAGAAATACTCAATAAGAATGAAAACGAATTACAATCAAATGCAGATATTTACCTCCCTGCGAGAAAGTTCGGCTTGCCTGGCGGCCTCTCGTTCAACGACTCCACGCTTCTCGTTTCGACCCTGTTGTCCATGTCATTTATGATAATTCAGTGGCTTAATACTCCATCGACCTCTTTAGTGATCTCAGTCCCCGTTGGCTATAACTTTCCTGCATTTTCTGGCTCTTTTCTTGACTTAAAGTCTTCGCAATTACTCTAGAATCTAGTGGTTTGAAAGCTGTTATAACAATATAAAAGATTGGGTAATGAAGAAAAAAAAAATACAGAGCTTACATTAAGAAACATATCAATATGCCGTCAGTATCCCTTGAGATTTCCCTGTGATATAATTAGTATATAGTACCGGATTTCTGTCTGATTCTGAAAATGATCGTGTTATTTATCAAGTGTATAGTCCCGGATTATTTCTGTCAGTCAGATGGACTCTTCAATATGCTTTGAATCCAGGTCAACTACAATGTCAGATATCTTTTCCTCTAGATTATCTTGTGGTGAATTTGATTAGACACCATTTATGATAGAAATAAGAATCTTTCACGAAGGATTGTAGGAAGCCAATAGAAATGAGATCGCATTAAGAAATTTGGTTGAAATTGGAAGAAATGAATGCGATGCTTGGCTGCCTGTAGATTCTCCTAATTCGAACTCACCAGCATGCTTAATTCACGGACGAGTGAAGGACTATGTTTCAAAACCTTTATTCATATTTTTTTTGTTTCAGCCAGCATAACAGAGATAATATCGCTGCCGCGCCATATTCCCTTGTCTCTGTCGCTTGTCGGCGCACCCTTTGATCAAACCGCCTTCCCTGTAAAAGCATTTTATAATAGACAACATAGTTAGTTATAAATCGTGAAGAATACAAAGGTCGGCAGAGGATTTGACCCCACGACCTCCTGCAACTAATTCAAACCTTCGCGCAATGTGCCATACATGTCAAATATCATTGCTGCAACTCGTGAAGCATACAGAGTGGCAGGAAGGAGATCGACCCGAGTATTTCTATTCATTCTGACAAGTGTATATAGTTTCCAGTGGCCATTCATGCAGAGAACGATCTTTTTCTCTGGTTCCTGACCCAAGAGATAACTGTCCAATGAATTAGTGGCACAAATATGGAAATTAGAGAGTGCAATTTATAGGGCATCAACAACATCACAGCCAGGTGCTGAATCTATTGATCTAGCACCAATAGTAATAGTATATCCAACAGATCTAGTTCCAGGCGTAGACGTATAGCCTCCTATATATTATTCATAGCCAGTAGCTTAAGTTCCAGTTCCATGTCTAACAGCACGAGTTAAAGGTCCACCAGCAGCAGATATAGAGCCATAGCCTACAGCAGTAGAATCCGTGAAGGAAAATGAAAAAAAAATGAAACCCCAATTAAAATCAGTCATTACATTAGGATTAAGATGAGCTTAGGTGTTTGAGACTGAGAGCCTGAGGCCGGGCACGTGGGCCTCATGCCGAGCCCGACCTTAAAGGCTGCCACATAATGTTTTTTTTATTTAATAATTGAATTTTCATTCTGAATAATCAAATTCTTTTTTTTAATTATTTATTTAAATCTTAGTTTTATAATTTAAAGTTACACTGGCGTATTTAAAAAAAGAAAAAGAAAGAATAAATAATAAATAATTAATAAAGTTTAATTAATAATTAATTAAACCAATTAACTTTATTAATTTTATTAAAAGATTAATAAAATATTAGTTAGGGCTAAGTATAAATTTTATGGAGTGCACGAGGATTGAACCTCGGACCTCCTTCCACCGTGAAAGTCTTTACAAAATCTGCCCTACCAATGCGCCATGCGTTGTTCTTTTGCAAATAATTTCACAATTAAATATTTTAATTGTCATACCCAAGACCACCCACCAAGTAAAGCGCCTTAAGAAGAACACTAATGCCGAAAGGTACATAGCGCTGGCGAATGCAGAAACGCAGCTGGCAGACGGGGATAATTATTTAGATTCCGCGGATTTATCTTATTTAATTATTAAATGTAGTAATTATATAACCTTAAAACATTTTTATGTGATTAGGTAAATATTAAAAAGTAAACGTGTTAACAGATGCTGTGATAAATGCAAGAAAGTTATGAATGATAAATCGGACCCATTGATATTGGAGGACGACTAAGAATATGCCAGCATCTTCAGTACATAACCATCAGATAATGGTTTTAGGTTAATTAAGATTAAAAGATCATTGATTGTGCCGATTGTCAATAGGTGTACGCCTCTTGGAGAAAATTAATAAACATAAGGAAGGAAGTCATTTTTAATCAAATTGTAAGCGTAAATTAAAAGGGCTCAGACTAGCACAAGCGGGAACGAGGCGACAATTGCATTAGGAGCGTAAGCCTAGGAAGTGGCGAGTAAGGCGCAAAGCTAGCGTAGCCACAGGGCAAGGGAACCAATAGTTATTTTCGTAGGAGCGAAGAAACGAAGCTTAGATGCTTAAACCTAACCCTAACCGAGCCAATCCCCTAATGGAGTAATGTCTGTTTACAGACAAGTAAAGAAAACTTACGCCTAACCCTATTTCTAAGTTT
>ML788131.1:239252-261811 GCA_009831015.1 Picea engelmannii | reverse complement strand
ATATGTTGCAGAAGGTGTCAGGATCGAAGGTAATGTCCTTTATCGATGGATTCTCCGGGTACAATCAAATTGCTGTCCACCCGGATGACAAAGAAAAAACTGCCTTCACCACCCCATGGGGCACGTTCATGTACGAAAAGATGAGAGTAACATTCATCCCTATCTATGACTAATTAGAGAGAAGGAGAGTAACCTTCATCCATATATATGACTAAGCTGGGAGAAGGAGAGTAACCTTCATCCCTATCTATTAATGTGATGGGAGAAGGAGAGTAACCTTCGTCCCTAACTTTCGTTGAGCTGGAAGAAAAGATTCAATCTCAAAGCATCGTGGTCTATCTCGAGGGTGGCCAGTGGTAAATACATTAGGAGTGACTAAGCCTATGGTTGGGTGGAAACGAACACCCCTTTCAACAGTCGCATCACATCCTCTGGTTCTGATAAGTGTTTTCATACTTTGTGTATTGAACTGAAATAATGGATGAATGCATGGATTTATATATATGTATCTATAAATGGTTTCTGTGTGGAATGGTCATGATATGTGTATGCATTCATCTCCTTGTGAACTTATGCTTCTGAATGATATTCTGTATGCCCCAACTTATCCCTTGAGGCTTCTTGGGACATAATCCTCTAGGACAACTGAGATAAGGATATCTCTTTCAGACTCCTTGTTGTGTGATCAGGATTTCATGCCTAAGTCCTTAACCACTTCATGATAAAGCTCAGGAAGGATAACGAGGTTCAAGCCTTGAAAGGGGAGACCTCTTCATTTGGAAGATGAGTGAACGAGATCCATTCAGGAGGACCCATATGACCAACACATAGGAACCTTAGGCTAAGACTAAGGGAGATAAGTGATCATGTCTTCAGAGCTCCGAAAGTACGGGACTTCAGAGTATTTCTGACCTTACCAACCTTAAATTGGCTGATTTAATCGAGATATTTGGTTATTGGAAAGTTGACTATCAATGAATGGTTTCCATAGTGGTTAGGTGAACCTATCTCACCGTCTAAACTAGGATCCAACTACCCATGGAGAAGTAGCATGAACCGCCGATCAAGAATGTTCGGGGGTCCCCTCAGCCATTGGATCTACACTGAGAGAACTTCGGCAAAGTTCTACTCTAGGAGGATGAAGATTCTATAGCATCAAACTCCCCGAACGCCGAAGCTACGAAGTAAAGGAGAGCCATATATTTGGGGATATCGTTCGGATCCTCGCCTACTCTTTGATCATTTAGGAGGAGGGACCCGCACATGGTACTCTGACGAAGTCTTGCTTTAGGAAAATGGAGTGGCAGTGAAGCCAAAACCCCTGAAGGCCGGAGCCGCGAAGTGACCAAGAACATTGATTTGGGGATGCTTTGGGTTCTTTCCTAACAGTCAGATCTGGGCTATGGTCAACTCAACGCTGACCAAATTTGGGAGAAAAGAGACATTTTTCATTGCAAAACTCCCAAAGGCAGGAGTCGCGAAGTAATGTGGACCGTGGATCTAAGGATCCTTCGAGATACCTCTTAGCCATCAATATACAAGGGATGCGTGACGCTATATATTTTATTTCGGAAACTGAGAATTCATGGATTTGAGGTGTGGTGTCTCGAAAATCTCCAAAGGCCGAAGTAACAACAGTCTTCGATTTGAGGATGCTTCGGGACTATTCTTAATTGTCATATCTGGGTTGTGGTCATCCCAACACTTACCAAATTCGATTGAAAAGAGGATTTTGCATCACGAAACTCCCGAAGGTTGGAGTTGCGAAGTAACGTCACTCGTGGATCTATGGATCCATGTGGCTAGATCTCGACTGTGAGATCTGAGGGATGTTAGAAGTTTGTCATCCCGGTGTGATGTGGAAAGCTGACATCATGAGGGTGATGTGGAAAGCTGACGTCATGAGGGTGATGTGGACACACGATCGATGTGCCACATGTCAGATCAATTTGTGATTTTTGTAGACCTTTTATGCCTATTGGAATGTGACACATGTCACCCCTATCCCCTTAGACGTGTCAGTCCCTGGTGGCAAGCCGACATCACCAGGGTGATGTGGACACACAATCGATGTGCCACATGTCAGCTCAATTTGTGATTTTTGTAGAACTTTTATGACTATTGGAATGTGACACGTGTCACCCCTGGCCCCTTACACATGTCACCCCTGACCCCTTACATGTGTCATCCCCTGGTATGAGCCCGCCTAGCCAAAGTGGTTGGTGAAGTGACTAGAACTTTGAGAGTTTGGGACTTCAGACTCCGAAGGAATTGGGGTAGAGTATTGTAGAGAGTCCAAAAGGCATGAAGTGTCGGAGTCCATCCTAGCCGTTGGCACCAGGAGACACATGGCACCAGATACTGTACTCTAGAGGTTTAACACACCAGAAGGAAGCAGGTGAAAAAGGTTGAAGACTCATGAAGTCGTAGAGATATGGAGGATATCTTAACCATCCATCAAATGGGACGCATGTCATTATATCATTAACTCTGAAGGATTTGAAACTTGGTGCTTCAAAAATCCCCGAAGCTCAGAGTAACGAAGAGGATCTCAACCATCCATCGTTTGGGGATGCGTGTCATGCGATCTGTTACTTTGGAGGATAGCCCCTTCTGAGAAAAATAGAACAAGAACTCCCGAAGGCTTGAATATCGGAGTTCACCTGAGCCATATATCTCAGAGGATAGGTGTTAGAAGATCTGTCACTCCGGAGGAACGCTCATTGTGAGAGTTGAGAACTCCCAAAGGTCGAAGCGCTGAAGTTCATCATAACCATTGGTAGTGGAGGATGCGTGTCAAGATATCTGAAACTCTAGAAGGATTGTACTTCCAAGGTTTGCGTTTGTGAGTACTTTGGAATTCGTTGAAGCATAGAGTCCCAAAGTAAATTAGAATCGTTGATGTTTTGTGGATGCATGGCATAATAATCGCACAGTCCAGAGACTTGGCACTCTAGAAGACTTGGGAGAGGTATATCTGCCAGTTCTGATCTCGGTTTTGAGCATAGAGGAAGAGGTTGGAAAGTCTTGTATGAGAAGGGCATGATAGAAACTCCAGAGTTAGGATTTGAGATAGTTAAGGAAAACAAAATTATGATGCCCCACCCCTTAAAAGACTATTTAAGGGGTCAGGTATGTTACAATTAGGAGATAAAAAATAAAGAAACACATTGAAGAAGTACCTAGACAGACTGCAGTTGATGGTGTGGAAATCACTTCTGATAGAGTTTTCGAAGATGAAGTTAATGTTGTCATAACTTTAAGAGACCTACATGAACCTATGAATGAATCCATGGAAAAGGGAGGTATGGACCATTATATGGAAACATGCAATGATGATATTTTTGTTACTTTAGAAACTATAATTAACATAATCCCTCCTAAAATGGAATTACTTGAGTATAATGTCCCTGTTATGGGTGTTGGTTCTACTTCTCCAAGTTCAAATGTGAACAATCCAACATAAATTTTTGATAACATATTCGTTTTAGAGGCATTGGATATAATGATGCATTACATACAACTTATTGAAATGGAGGATTCTTCCTCTATATACACCTGGGAGGAAAAGTGTGAAATGCAACACTTCGTTAATATGGAATTCTTGAAGAAAATTATAAATATGGAAAATGTAATTGCAAGGCAAGTACAAGAATGAAAAATCAAAATACACGGAAAATATCGTATTATAGATGAATTAAAAAATGAGTTATCCCTCATTATATAGGACTCTTAGATGGATATTGATGATTCCAAGGAAACGTATGAAACATCATTGACTACATATACAAGAACTATTGAAAATCTTGAAAACAAAATGAAAAGCGGACCAAAAGTTTTGAAAATATCTCCATTGAATACTAAAAATAATTTGGAGGTGGATGTATTAAAAAATAGTTTGAAGGAGAAAGAGGGACTTATTCAAATATTTAAAGTTGAATTTGAAAATATAGTGATACATCTACATCAGAAGCATAATTCAAAGATTGAAGAATATAAGAAAAAACCAGACAGTTTGAAGAAATAAAATCATAACCAAGATAATATGTTGAATCGGAAAAATATGGCACTTCTCAAAGCATATGAGAAGATCAGAGAACTTAAAAAGGAAACAAGAATGCTTACTAAATAAGGTGGTGTTATAAATAAATATATGTGCTTGTTTTTCCATAGACAATATAACAATATTGTCACCCAACCATAGGCACAAAGGCCACCCCAAGCACCTTAATCTTGATAGACAAAATAATTCTGGAAGCAAACCAATAGAAAACCAAGGTAGCACACCTTTATCCAAGGCTAGCGCACCAAGCAATAATAACCAAAAACCAAGCAGAAATTCCAAACCATAACCAATAGAAACTCCAACCAAAAGACAAAATCCAAGTTGCAGCAGCTGAAGCTACACTCCCTCTCCAAACTTGCGCACCACCAATCTTATGAAGTTATGAGAGCAAGAGTGAAAAATGAGCTCTAGCGCCCTCTATTTATACTGCTCTATCTCACTTGACTAGGCCAACTTCTCTTTCTGGAGGATAATAACTCAATATTAAATATTCTCTTGAGCCGACTTGTCTTCTAGGGTTATTATCCAACATTTTAGGTTTTCTCTTGCTTCCTAGAATATTCTAGTCTTGTCAAAGGTTACATGTGGAGGTTAAATACTCCCGCTACTACCATAATATCAACACTCCCTCCTAGCTAGGGAGGTATTAAAGGCAATGGTCTTGAGCCCAAACCGACCATTCAACCGATAACATCATCATAGCCACACGAGCTATCTCATGATCACGTAGATAAACTCACAAGCAACATCATTACTATCAATATCATCTGATAGCATCAACTACATCATCTCTCAAAGCCATACTTCATCTGAGTAATCCAACATGATGCTGAATAAGTCACTCACTCCATAGAGTGATACAAGAACCATTCTTCTAATCTGGACATATGTCCTAGAAGAAGAATTTTTTTAACAGATGCTGGAAGCCATGCCATGGGATACACAAACTATTCTTCTAATCCGGACATATGTCCTAGAAGAATAGTTGTCCATGATACATCGACAATCTATCAACCTAGACCATTCTCCTCTTGGAGAATGTCTATCCATCAACACACTGACCATCCATCTAGATGACAATCATCTCCAACACTAGTGATATTCTCCATGGAAATCAAAGAACTTACATCCAATAGAACACAATTGTTTCCGTCCATAATAGTACAAAACTACTATCCAGTGGTACACAACCACACCTAGTAGCACACAACTACTATCCAGTGACACATAGTCACTATCAGTGGATCAAATCCACCACAATATCATACAAATACTATCCAGATACATACAATCTCCACAACAATCATATCATTTGATATCAACCTATATAAACAATATCATGATACAAATTGAGTCATTTTTTTCATTCTTCCATTCACATCTGTGAGATATGGAAGAACATATTCCCTTAGAAAGTAAAACATCAACCATGTGCTATCTAGACTATTCTTCCCAATCATAGAAGAATACTTTTCCTTGATTTATGATCCTAGAACATTCACCTAACTGGGCCATTCCTCCGACACTAATCACAATGCAACCTGGAGAGAATGAGTCTACCCTAGGGAATGCTTACCCCTGATTGTTGAACCTGGACCATTCACCTAACTGGGCCATTCCTCTGACACTAATCACATTGCAACCTAGAGAGAATGCATTTTCCATTGGGAATGACTGTTTGGACCATTTTCTATGGAAGTGAATATCCTGCACCAACCTCCAAAACAGATCATTCTTTGAAACTACTCACAACTGTGAACTTTGAAAGAATGATTGCCCATCAAGGAATACCATTCTACTTGACCACTACTGAGAGTGAATTCCAAGAAGATTGTCTATCCTAGAACATTCCCCCACACTGGCCACAAGGGGAATCACTGTCTATGGTACATCAACAATCTATCAGACCATTTTCATTACGAAAATGAATGTCCGATTTGGACCATTTTCTGAACTAGAAAATGATTGTCTGTCAGAAATCTCGAACCAATTTCCGAACTAGAAAGGAACTACCCAGCCTGGACCATTTTTTGAAATGGAAAATGACTTCCCATAAATCAATAACATATTAGTGCCCCCTCCCAACTTGGGAGTATTATCTTCATTTTTCAGTAAGGAAGTCTTCTCCACAAGCCCCAACTTGTCCCTTAAGTACACAAACTTTTCATCTTGGACAAAGGATTTACCAAAATATTTGTTATTTGCCCATTTGTGCAGATATATTGAAGAACCACTTCTCCCCTCTAGACTTTATCATAGAGAAAATAATGCTTGATCTCAATGTGCTTCAACCTGTCATGGAACATGGGGTTCTATGAAATCTTCACACATCTCTGATCATCACAATATATCACGGTCGAATCTAACACCTGATCAGATAGTCCAGAAACCAACTTACGGAGCCACATTGCTTCCATAAAAGCATCACAAGCTACAATATACTCTGCTTCTATAGTGCTGAGTGAAACAAACTTTGTTTCCTTCTATCCCATGACATCATGGAAAAGCTCAAACTGAAACATATCCAAGTAACATTTCTTCTATCATATGCACTCCCTACCCAATATGAATCGATAAATCCATGCATTTGTATATCATAACTTAAACGTCCCACAAAACAAATATCTGGCTGAGTATTCTCCAAATAAATTAACGATACAATCAATTGTCGATACAGAGACAAGTCTACTGGATTAGAGTCTCTCAACTTCTTCAAATCTGTCATCATGGGTGTTTTCCATGGATTTGCAATGCATCATCTCGGACTTCTAAATAACTATTTCAATATACCTCCTCTGTCATAGGAAGTTTTCACCATGCTTCTGTTGTACATGAGAGGATCTACACCAAGTTTTCTTGAATCCATACAAGGTCTTCTTCCATCTTCATACAAGGGTCTCTTTCTGGTATACCTCAAAACCTTGAGGTTTCTCTACATACATTTCTTATTCAATTACTCTGTTTGAGAAGAACAATATTTACATTCATCTGATGTAAACTACAACCCATGGATACTACATGATATATAATGGCTCAGGTAGAGGTATGTCTAGTTACTGGAACAAGTTGTCATCATAGCTTCTCCCTCTTTCCAGGATAACCCTCTAGCCATGAGTCTCACCTTGTATCTATCAATTCTTAAGTATTTTTCATAATTTCTCACATACATTATTCTTCATCACAACTTCCTTCCATTCCTTCTTCTTGACTACTTCTAGTGGGTTCAAACTGGTTTAATTGGTTGTTCTGACTTTTCTTTCTTTCTTGGAATCTTCATGTTCTTCCTCATGTTCCTCTTCAATGTTGGAGTCCATGGAATTTGTTAGCACATAAACATGTAGGGGGTTACTTTTCCTAATAGGCGACCCCCTTTGGCGAAAATATGGCAAGAAGTGGAGTAAAAACCCACTTATCCTAAGTTTGGGGTACAATACGTGTTTCATTAAGCAGCCGACAAAACTGGGCAGCTAGGATCTGCACACCCAGATCTACGGGCAATGTTGGATTCCGGAGCCCCCTCGCCTGTCTACCTTTAATGCGGAAGGGGGTTTCCAGAATTGAGCACGCAAGTTTGAGCGGCTAGGATCAAGGCACCTGGATCTGTGGCTGAGGGTGGATTCCGGACCCTCCCCCCCCTTACCAAAATATTTGTTATTTGCCCATTTGTGCAGATATATTGAAGAACCACTTCTCCCCTCTAGACTTTATCATAGAGAAAATAATGCTTGATCTCAATGTGCTTCAACCTGTCATGGAACATGGGTTTCTATGAAATCTTCACACAGCTCTGATCATCACAATATATCACGGTTGAATCTAATACCTGATCAGATAGTCCAGAAACCAACTTACGGAGCCACATTGATTCCATAAAAGCATCACAAGCTACAATATACTCTGCTTCTGTAGTGCTGAGTGCAACAAACTTTGTTTCCTTCTATCCCATGACGTCATGGAAAATCTCAAACTGAAACATATCCAAGTAACACTTCTTATATCATCTGCACTCCCTACCCAATATGAATAGATAAATCCATGCATTTGTATATCATAACTTAAACATCCCACAGAACAAATATCTGGCTGAGTATTCTCCAAATAAATTAACGAGACAATCAATTGTCGATACAGAGACATGTCTACTGGATTAGAGTCTCTCAACTTCTTCAAATTTGTCATCATGGGAGTTTTCCATGGATTTGCAATCCATCATCCCAGACTTCTAAATAACTATTTCAATATACTTCCTCTATCATAGGAAGTTTTCACCATGCTTCTGTTGTACATGAGAGGATCTACACCAAGTTTTCTTGAATCCATACAAGGTCTTCTTCCATCATCATACAAGGGTCTCTTTCTGGTATACCTCAAAACCTTGAGGTTTCTCTACATACATTTCTTATTCAATTACTCTGTTTGAGAAGAACAATATTTACATTCATCTGATGTAAACTCCAACCCATGGATACTACATGATATATAATGGCTCAGGTAGAGGTATGTCTGGTTACTAGAACAAGTTGTCATCATAGCTTCTCCCTCTTTCCGGGATAACCCTCTAGCCATGAGTCTCACCTTGTATCTATCAATTCTTAAGTATTTTTCATAATTTCTCACATACATTGTTCTTCATCACAACTTCCTTCCATTCCTTCTTCTTGACTACTTCTAGTGGGTTCAAACTGGTTTAATTGGTTGTTCTGAATTTTCTTTATTTCTTGGAATCTTCATGTTATTCCTCATGTTCCTCTTCAATGTTGGATTCCATGGAATCTGTTAGCACCTAAACATGTAGGGGGGTACTTTTCCTAATAGGCGACCCCCTTTGGCGAAAAGATGGCAAGAAGTGGAGTAAAGACCCACTTATCCTAAGTTTGGGGTGCAATGCGTGTTTCGTTAAGCAATAGACAAAATTGGGCAGCTAGAATCTACATGCCCAGATCTACGGGAAAGGTTCGATTCTGGAGCCCCCTCGCCTTTCTACCTTTAAGGCGGAGGGGGGGGTCTAGAATCGAGCACACAAGTTTGAGTGGCTAGGATCAAGGCACCTGGATCTGTGGCTGAGGGTGGATTCCGGACCCCCCCTGCTATTCTACCTTTAATGAGGGGGGGGGTTCCGGAATTGGTGGCTTGAAGCGGGTCCCTCTATCATCCCCTCACAACTGCTTCCACCTTTCATCTTCTACCACCTGTCTTCCACTCCATATCTCACCTCCACCCAATGCCATCCTATCCCACCTTATTCTTGTTCTGACCTCTTGCCTTCCGACATCTGTCCCTCTCCTTTCCACATTGCTCCTCATAAGCAGCGTGTCCTCCCTCGACCAATCACGTCCCATCACCTCCTCATTCGTTGATTCCCCTCATCCCTGCCTGGTCACTGCTCATACACCACTTCCAATTATGTGCCCCAGTCTTCGCATCGGCCTCCATGCCTTATCCATTAGGCCGTTCAGCCGATCTAGGTGGAAGCGCGAGAAGGATTCCACGTTTCAAGAATGCAGAGTTGGCCGGGGCATTCCCAATCCCAAGGAAGAAGTTATTAAGGTGGTTGTTGGCGGTTAGACATCGTCTCTGACATAAATGGAAAGTCCAGAAAGGGACCCGAGATAGGTCAATTCTTTTGCAAGGTTGCCAGGAGCCTGGTTGCGTTTGACACAAGCACAAGACCGTCCAGAGACTGAAGGTGCAGTCTTCTAGTAAACATGCAGATGTCATGTTTTTAATGATAAGTCTTGGTTTTTCTATCGTTATTGGCTTTGGGTATATGTAGGCAATTTTTCCATTTTTGTAATTTATCGATGGTAGAGCGAAGCTCCCAACTGTAAATCTTTAACACAGCCTCTGGTTCTTTGGTTATAGAATGATATTGTGAGATTTCTTGTTTAATGGCAGCCAACCTTCTCCTTTCCTCGTTCCTCTGAATCTTAAGAGCTCCGGCATGGATGATCCAGTCAGGTGTTGTTGTAACTATATGATGTATGTTTGATTGTATTAGTTCTACAATGTTTGAGGTTTATTTGGAAGCTTCTCTAGTCTGAGAGGATCTCATATCCGAGACTTTTCCCCTTATTTTCTTTCATTTACTCACCACTATGCAATTTACTGGCTTAGGTTAGGTCAAGACCTTGCATATCCTTGCTTTCTCAACCTAGTTTTCTGAGTGAGCGATATCGTCCTAAGCTTACTTCTGTTCGATCACCCCCTTTTTGACAAATCATGACATAAAATGATGGGCATTGGGCTCTGCTCTTGCTACAATCCAGGAGTGACTTCCAATGCCAACATTTCTGGCGCCGTTGTCGGGGACAAAGTTGAAAATTTTCCCTAGGATTTAACAACATTGAGCCTCTGATTCTGAAGTTGCATCAGGCATCAGAGCCTTTCAAGATTTATACTATGCACCTGGTGACTCCATTGTGACGACTCCATTAAGGTGAGCCTGCTTTGTTAATTGTGGCTTCCATAGGTAGACACATGCGGTCCCATCCATAACTGCCTATAGATATGCCTGAAGTTGATCCATAGGTGATCATCAGAAAAGGAAAGGCCTCTCAAGGAGAAAATTTCATCGCTGAACCAGGTAATTCACCACCTTTTTCTGTAGAAAGTCCATTTTCTTCTTCTCATCTTCCATGCAGACCTGTTTCCGAAGTTTCCCATTTTCTGAATTTCGGGAGTGTTCCTGCTGAGTTTTCCCCTCCCGGTCTGGAGGGAGAAATCCTTGTCACTCCCCTCTCCCCTGAAGTTGTACCTTGGCATAAACCCAAGACCACATAATATTTCCCCACTCCTAGCTTTACCACTCCTCCTCTTGTTACTATTGCTATTGCATAGAAAGAAGCGACTTCTAACTAAATCCCTTTAGCCTTCCCTCTGAATCCCCCATTGTTTTCCCTTCCACCTAGTAGCGCATTCCCAGTATCCCCTGTTCGAGCTCCTTCTCCTCCGAGTTTTCCTCCACCTAATATTCCAATGGGAGGAGAAAATCCCCCCATGACCATAATGAAGGCTATAATATCTTCTAGGTATGCTCCCCTTATGTTGCCTTAGCCTCTCAATGCCCTTCCAATAGATGGCTACCTTAAGCAGCTGCCCAAGTTTACAGGCGAAGGGGACATAACTGCAGAAGAACACCTTGAAGCCTTTTACAGCTTCACAGATGATCATGTTATCATGCATGCAGACGTATGGATGAGGATTTGTGTCCATAGCCTTGAAGGCGAGGCTAGAAAGTGGTTTAGGGCCCTACCTCCTGGATCTATAGATGGGATTGAGGCTTTGGATAATGCATTTTTGAGACAATGGGGAGAAAAAAAAGGCTATGGACGAAAATCCTCATCCATACGTCTGCATGCATGATAACATGATCATCTGTGAAGCTGTAAAAGGCTTCAAGGTGTTCTTCTGCAGCTATGTCCCTTTCACCTATAAAATTGGGCAGCTGCTTAAGGTATCCATCTGTTGGAAGGGCATTGAGAGGCTAAGGTAACACAAGGGGAGCATACCTAGCAGCTATTATAGCCTCCATTCTGGTCATGGGGGGATTTGCTCCTGCCATAGGAATATTAGGTGGAGGAGAACTCGGAGGAGAAGGAGCTCGAACAGGGGATACTGGGAATGCGCTACCAGGTGGAAGGGAAAACAATGGGGGATTCATAGGGAAGGCTAAAGGTCTTGAGTTAGCAGCCACTTCTTTCTGTGCAGTAGCAATAGTAACAAGAGGAGGAGTGGTAAAGATGGGAGTGGGGAAATATTCTGTGGTATTGGGTCTATTCCAAGGTACAGCTTCAGGGGAGAGGGGAGTGACAAGGATTTCTCCCTCCAGACCGGGAGGGGAAAACTCAGCAGCAACACTCCCAAAATTCAAAAAATGGGAAACTTTGGAAACAGGTCTGCTAGGAAGATGAGAAGAAGAAAATGGAGTTTCTACAGAAAAAGGTGGCGAATTACCTGGTTCAGCGATGAAAGTTTCTCCTTGAGAGGCCTTTCCTTTTCTGATGATCACCTCTGGATCAAATTCAGGCATATCTAGAGACAGTTGTGGATGGGACCGCATGTGTCTACCTCTGGAAGCCACAATTAACACAACAGGCTCACCTCAATGGAGTTGTCACAATGGAGTCACCAGGTGCACAGTAGAAATCTTCAAAGGCTCTGATGCCTGATGCACCTTCAGAATCAGAGGCTCAATGTCGTTCAATCCTAGGGAAAATTTTCAACTTCGTCCTCGGCAACGGCGCCAGAAGTGTTGGCATTGGAAGTCACTCCTGGATTGTAGCAGGAACAGAGCCCGACGCCCATCAGTTTATGTCACGATTTGTTAAAAAGGGGGTGATCGAATGGAAGTAAACTCAGGATGATATCGCTCACTTAGAAAATTGGGTTGAGACAACAAGGATATGCGAGGTCTTGACCTAACTTAATCCAGTAAATTGCATAGTGGTGAGTAAATGAAAGAAAATAAGGGGAAAAGTCTCGGATATGAGATCCTCTCAGACTAGAGAATCTTACAAATAAACCTCAAATGTTGTAGAACTAATACAATCAAACATACATCATATATTTACAACAACACCCGACTGGATCATCCATGCCCGAGCTCTTAAGATTCAGAAGAACGAGGAAAGGAGAAGGCTAGCCACCATTAAACAAGAAATCTCACAATATCATTGTATAACCAAAGAACCAGAGGTTGTGTTAAAGATTTATAGTCAGGAGCTTCGCTCTACCATCGATAAATTACAAAAATGGGAAAATTTCCTACATATACCCAAAGCCAATAATGACAGCAAAACCAAGACTTATAATTAAAAACATTACGTCTACATGTTTATTAGCAGATTGCACCTGCAATCTCTGGATGGTCGTGTGCTTGTGTCAAATGCAACCAGGCTTCTGGCAACCTTGAAAAAGAATTGACCTGTCTCAGGTCCCTTTCTGGACTTTCCATTTATGTCAGAGACGATGTCTAACCACAACCAACCACCTTAATAACTGCTTCCTTGGGATTGGGAACGACCCGACCAACTTTGCATTCTTGGAACGTGGAATCCTTCTCGCTCTGCCACTTGGATCGGCTGAACGACCTAATGGATAAGGCGTGGAGGCCAGTTCGAAGACTGGGGCACATAATTGGAACTGGTGGATGAGCGGTGACCAGGCAGGGATGAGGGGAATCAACGAATGAGGAGGTGACGAGATGTGATTGGTCGAGGGAGGACACACTTCTTATGATGGAGAGATGCAGAAAGGAGAGGGACAGATGTTAGAAGGCAAGAGATTGGAACGAGAATAAGGTGGGACAGGATGGCGCTGCATGGAGGTGAGATATGGAGTGGAAGATAGGTGGCGGAAGATGAAAGGTGGAAGCAGTCGTGAGGGGATAATAGAAGGACCCACTTCAAGTCGCCAATTCTGGACCCCCCTCCCCCCCATTAAAGGTAGAATAGTGGGCGGGGGTCCGGAATCCACCCTTAGTCGCAGATCCAGGCGCCTTGATCCTAGCTGCTCAAACTTGCATGCTCGATTCCGGACCCCCCCCTCCGCCTTAAAGGTAGAAAGGCGAGGGGGGATCTAGAATCCAACCTTGCCCGTAGATCTGGGTGCACAGATCCTGACCACCCAGTTTTGTCCGCTGCTTAACAAAACGCGCATTGTGCCCCAAACTTAGGATAAGTGGGTTTTTACTCCACTTCTTGCCATATTTTCTCCAAAGGGGATCACCTATTAGGAAAAGTATCCCCCTACATGTTTAGGTGCTAACAAAATCTTCTATAAATTACACGTCCTTGTTTCCTGAAGGCTCCAACTTTTTCCTTCCTCCATAGGAGCATAAATGTAGATGGACAACGAAGGATATTCAGGGCTTCATTTCGAAGAATACTTCTTCTAGAGTCGAACTGAACACATGCTTCTTATTATGGTTGCTACTTCCATTGAAGAACATTGATAGATACTTCATAGTCTTTACAAATTCTTCTTCAATGCATCATATCGTTGGGGATTATCTCCCTCGTAATCCCAAATTCATGCCTGAATGAGAAATATGCATGATCTTCTTTTGGAATTTTGTGATCAACTCCCTCCATCTGAGAGAGTCCATGCTTTTGTCTACTGCATCTCTCTTTTCTTTCTGCAAACTGTCACAAGATCCTTCTGGTTTCCTTTTGATTCCTAACTTCCTTCAAGTCTAACTCCTCCGAGTCTCTTTAATTTTGTTTGTATCTGTTATGATTGCTTCCCATCTGGAAGTTGTTTCATCCTTATAAAATTCTCCTATGGCATCTTCCGCAAGGATTGTTCATCAAACATATTTCACAAGGGTACCTGCCCAAAACAAGAACAACATGAGAAAACAAGAAATATCTATCTAGAGGAGATGTTAATTCATCTTGTGAACAAGTACAATAAGCATCTATATCAACAGTATTCATATGCAATCAAGTATTGATTGCACCTAGAAATAGTAGAATCTTTCAAAGACTGCTTTCAAAGTTTGTAATGTAGCAACTATCACCCTTAATATATATAAATTTTAACATTTTAATAAAACCTGGAACCTGAAGCCTCACTTGCTATGCAGGGTGCACTTGTTCTTGTGAATGCATTGAATCTAATATTACAACTTGGACAAGGTCCAGGGATGATTTTAGGGGATAAATTTCTCTCATGGGATAATTCTCCAAGGTTTTTTCCAAAAAAAGATTCATTGTTCTAAAAATAATTTGCCCAGATTTTATAGGATAAAATTATTTTACCTTAAAAATTGCCAAAATTTTATACAAACTATATAAAATCCTTAGAAATTTGAATATTTTTACAAAAATGTTGGCACAGGGGTAGACCCAGGGTTCAACGCTTCAACAATGCACCAAAAAAACCCTAACTACTGGCCCTTTCGGCAACACCTGCGAAGCAGGCAAAGTCTCACCCGAGGTAGAAGCAGGGGGGGTTACAGGACTCAAGTGTCTGTAACCAAGCTGGGACAGGAATCTGTGATGGAAACACTTTGCAAAGTATTCTATTAACACTACAAGATGATATTCATGAACTCATTAGCTTCATTAACACAACAGAACAAAACCCTATGATAGATCGACGCAGTAACAGTAAAGATTAAGTACTTCAACCACTTAGCACATAACAATGAGTTAGATCTAGAATTCATTCATAAAGTAAAAGTAAAGCACTAAGCAATATCAGATCTATCTAACAAACATAATAAGCAAAGCACTGAGCATATTCATATCATAAACCACACAACACAAAGCCAACAAATGACACAAGATATACGTGGTTCACCCCAGTGTGGGGCTACGTCCACCAACTGCTTCATCTTCTTTATTATTCTTCTAAATCCCTTACATTCATTTGCTCCTGCGCATTAGGCCACAGAGATAATCTCACAAAGGATAGTAGATCTACGCATTGAGTGCTAGATCCTCCTTCCCAAAACTAGGTCACGACACAAAGCCCACTTCTCTATAAAGCACATAGCCCGCAAAACAAGTGATATCCGCAATCTCAACTCCACCATGGTGCTCCATCTTTGATCCTTGCATTGAAGTCAAAAAGGTGGTCCAAACCTGACCAAGGTTTCCTCAAAACTTGATCGAGGGCCAACATGCCCCCAACACTCACCCGTGACTCATCCTAAGTCACTTAGATCTGGGCAACACTGCTTCGAAGGCCTCGAGCTTCAATCGAGTGGACTCGACTTGATGCTTCACCTGAGCCTCCTACTCAGTGATTTATTGGATCATCTGCTCTGTAACAGGCCCTTCTAGGTGTTGTTCCACTGTTGCAATCACTTGGTCCAGTTGCGAGCGTTGTCTTTCAATTTCTTCAAACACTTTGCAGGCTTCATCCTGCACTGGTTGCAGCTTCTGTGTGACTTCCATTACTCTATTTTGTATGGCAGTAATCGGTTGTTGGACTGCGCGTTGCTCTTGTGATCTTTTCATTCTCTCGACTGCAGTGAGTAAATTCATATGTGCCTACACGGAGAAGGCATGCTGTTGTGCCTCCTGTAACTACGCTTCCGACTTCCTCAACTCTGGATCTTCTATGAGACATTCATAATTCTGCGTGCTTCTATCACTCAGTTGTTTTCATTCTGAGGTGAGGGCTCTGATCCTTCCAACTATGCTCTTGGAGGCTTCTTCCCTTTGGTCACGCACCTCCTGCAGGGTGCTTGGTACTGCTTGGATCTCCAACTCCATTATCCTCACTTGAAGTTGTTGGATGGCCTCAATGAGCTTCATCACTTGTACCTCGACTACCTCATGTTCCTCCTATGCCAAGCCTGGAATAGAGCAAAGTGCTTTGCTCACCGCTTCTTTGACCGCAGTCTGATCTGTGAGCAACTGGTTCTTTTCTCTCTGTATCTTCTCTTTGTCTTCCTCAAGCATCGCCCAAAACTCATCTTTCTCATTTTCATAAGCGATTACATAGTACCACTCAACTTGTAGTTTCTCTAATACTTCCTATTTCTCTTGCTTCAAGGCTTCCGTAGCCTTCTCCTTCTCTTCCTAGAATTTCTGAATATGAGCCTTTGTTGCATCTACTAATCTTCTTAATTGGGCAGGCTCATCCCCCAATTCTACAGTCTCCTATGAGGAAGGCATAGTGGGCACTGCGCAGACAGATCAAATAGCTTGTTGTATATCCTTTAGTTCCTTCTTGACCCTTCCATAAAACTCCTCCTGCTTCGCTCCATATCTCTGTAAGAGATCTTCGGATGCATCCTCCATCACTCCGCAGACTAGACTAATATCATCCTCTGTGAGCATGGCCTCCATCTGGGGCTTACTAGAGCAGGTCTTCTTTCTTGTCTAAGGTTTCTGCAGAGAAGCCTTCCTCTTCCACAGTGTTTATGTTTCAGTAAGGAGATAATTTGGTGGTGTAGTTTCACCTTCTCCTCGCTTTTCTCCTTCTTCCCCTTCTATTTTTCCATCTACTTGGTCTTCTCCTCCTCCTCCTCCTCCTGCAGGTGAGCTAGATCCATTTTCTTCAGAGGAACTATCCTCCTCGTTAGTCTCTATCTTCTGAACTTCCTCCTTTTTCCTCTTCTTCTTCGCATTGGACTGTCCTGCATGCTCGAACTGGGTGACCAAGGGGATTCCTATAATTTCAATGTCAGAGAGTTCAGCATTAGCGACAAGTGTGTGAAATTATTTTGTCCATTCCTTCATGATCTGTTCCATGTCTTCATATGTTAGCTTGTAATAATATTGTAGCTCCTCCTTTCTCTCATCTCTGCACGTAGTGATATAAATAAAATGCAGATCTGTGCAAAACTTGTCTATCGGTCTGTACGAGTGCAAGGTGCACGGTGTCATGCACGAGAATGACTCGATGGCAACCTTCAATTATTGATAATACACATGGAACATATCATTTGACTTCCATTGCTTCGACATGTCATTGGTATACCACAAGGTTTGGAACCTAGCGAGCAATGACTCCGATGGTTCGATATCCGGGAATGTGGCTCCTTCCGACATTTTCCAAGTGACAAATGAAATCAATACGCGAAACCAACTAAAGTGGAACTCATATCCCTGATCCTGAGCTTTGCAACAGTCTTTCTTGAGCTCGTTGACGAGGTAAATCACACAATTCATATGCATCCCCTCCATGCATTTCCCTGTGAGGTCCACCATGAACCTGGTGACCTGCGTGGGGTGATTCTTTCTTACAATATTTCCAACTATGAGTTGGAAAGAAAGACACACTACACCATCCTGGATAGAGGCTACCTTGTAGCCTCACTTTCCCTTCTCGACTTCGCCATATGATTCCTTGATGCGATGTGCCAGGGAGCGATCTGAGGTCTTCCCTGGGTAAAATTGCTGAGGGTCAGGTCCCTGCATGCTCAATCCTATAATCAGGTGGATCAACACTGGATCCATAGTAATCCGTCGGTCGAGCCATAGGTATCTGCCATGGTAGCACGGTGTTATCACCGAAATTTCGTCCACACATGGCGACAAGAACTCCGCATCGTCAAAACAACAATGAAGTCATTCATGGCATTGAATTAATTTCACAACATTCCAGAAGGGTCAAAAACTATACAAAGTAACCAAAAATTGAAGGGCGCTTCATAGTAGTTTGGTGTGCGTGCACATGCGCAGGACAAGAACGTACTCTGCGCGCACGACGCGCGGCTGTCAACGCAAAAACCCGTGCACCTTCTAAAACGACACATTTATTGAATTGGCCGGCCTCTCAACCACTTACGGACCAGCGCCCAATCTGATTTGACTCCCAAATCCGAGATGAATCCGCAAGGTATGCGGGTTAATGACCTAATGAAGCCCTAAAGAGCCCCTTTTCTCACTTTGAAGAGGTTACATAATCACCCGGTGATCTGCTATAAAAAGCCATGAAGGAACATTGTTTTCGCAAGGAATTCCAGGTATTGTTATGCTGCTAAGATTGTCAAGGGCTCATTCTTTGACGATAACACATTGGCAACATTTCATAGATCCATTCGCCTCTCCATTGAGTGGATGTGCTGGGAGTTCTTTCACCATCAGTCTCATTTCTTTGCATTGTAAGGAAAGCAAGTTTGTGAGGGCCTCAAGAGCCTTCCTTTGGGGGAAGAAGGAACCATAGTTCCCTTCCTTCATCGTTCTCTGGTTTCATTAATTGATCAGCTCAAAACCATTGGTGATATCGGTGTCTTTTTTGTGTTTATTGTTTCTTTATCCATATGTTCACAGTTTTAGTTTGTTTTTGTTTAATTCTTGCTTGTAGTTTGTTTTGTTTCCTCTAACCCTTCTTTCCACAGCTGTCATTCTCTGCAAGACCCAACAGGGCATGTAAGCACCCTCGATTTTCTCACCAGGTGACGAATTGGGTGCGAACACACGACAAGAGGAATTTAATGCAAGCGTTAACCTCCTGCTATTGGCAAAAATAGGAATCTTCATCACATTGAGTATAGTGGATTGTGCCAGCTCCTTAATCCAAGGGTGGGAGATAATGCGAGGATTCTTCCCAGTGGTCTTCGTCAAATATATATGAGGTGTGAGCATCACATAATTCTTTCTGTCACCGATATTGAAATCACTGTTCTTTAGTAGTGGGATCTGTCCCCATTGAGTCCCAACTACGCATATTCCTTTCAGGATGTAGGTGGTGCTCAAAGTGTACTCAAAGTCAAATGGGATATTTTCATGGTTAACCACGCCAACCAAAGGAAGGATATAATATGGTAATATTGATGGGATCTTCTTCGCATTAGCCAGATCGCCGCGATGCTTACTTCGCTGCTCAGTTCCGGGGTTTACATGGTTCGAACAACATCCAATTGAAGGGGAAGCCTTGAGTCTCCTGGTCGATGATGCTTGTACTCCTTCATACATAGCTTTATCATCCATAAACTTCTTAAGAACTTCCTTGACGAACTTCTCTAACTCAGTGTGCTCAATCGACATTCTCATTGTTTAACAAATAGGTCGGGGTAGGAGAATGGACAAGATGGGTAGAAAAATGGACAATGACATCTAATAACATGGCTCGACACATAATCACTTCTCTTCTTGTCTCATATAATAAAGGGTAGCAAAAAGTGGTCCCGACGTAGCATCCGACGGGTTAAATAAGCAAGTGTCATAACGTATTCCTCCAATAGGCAGGGTTGCTTCCATCAATGTGAATCTGTCTATTATTTTGTGGTCTCAACGTCCCAAATGTGGTCCATTCACCCATAAATTCATTTTCTAGCTGTTCTGGAGTGTCGTTCTAACGGTCGGGGCACCTCCAATGGTCATATAGCTTCTCCAGGGTGAAGTCCCATTCTGTGCGATTCTGTTGTTCTGGCGAGGTTCAAATCTTGTGGACCTAAATCTTGCAAAGTCTTCCATCTGTTCTCTGTAGCTTCCTACAACTTTTCTAACTTGGATTTCTTCTTATTTGGCTTCCTTGCCTTCTTTCCTATGATCTAAGTTTCTCTAACTGCTTCTGGAATCCTCTTTCCATTTTTATTCTTATCTTCTCCTAGCATATTGACTTCACACTGCTAATGTGCTCTCAAAGGGTTTGAAGTTAATATCCCTTATTTTAATATTTCCTGGGTGGATATACTTCTTTATTGCATGGGTATATCCTTCAATCCTTCTTGCATTCTTTCAATCTTGCTAGCTAATTCCCCTGCTTTTTGTTGCTTCGACTAATTTTCTCATTCTTCTATCAGTCGGTCTATTTTTATAGCTATGAAATCCCTTAGTTCTTGCCTTTTATTTTCTGTAGCTTCTTCCTCTTCTTTCTTTCTGATATGATCTTTCTGAATCCAAGTCTTTCCTAACAAAAGAGGGAATTAGGCACTATTCTCAACAAACTTAATGACTTCAAATTCCTCTTCAGTCGATGTTCCATGGATAATAACAAGTACATTAGTAACTCTTCCACATAGGGTTATCATATTTCCTTTAAACAAGCCTATCCTTCCTAATGAAGGTATCACAGTAGGATTTCCCAAAATTTCCCAAGTGTCTTCTGTCATAATATTCACTTGTGTCTCCTCATCCAAGACACAGTGTATGTCAAAGTCTCCTATTCTTGTATTTATGCGTTGTTTTACTTTCAGGATCTCTGGTAAATTGGCATCTTTGTGATCATCCATCATTTCTTTCAACTGTAATAACATAGTCTGAGATTTCTATGATTATTTCTCTTTATGAGAAACTGACATATCCTTAGTTTCTTGATAGTTTTCTTGTCTCATGTTCATCCTTTCAACTTTAGCAATCATCTTTGGACAATCCTCAACTTTATGACCAAACATTTTACAACAAAGACAAATAGGGCTTGAACCAGGGCATTCCTTATCAATATGTCCTGGTCTTCTGTAGTTATAACATAGTGTCAATCCTCTCTTTCTCTTGCATTCTCCCCAACCTCTCCTATACTGCGAACTAGGATCACAGTACTGGACCTGCAATATGCAAAAATTCTTTCTAGGTTCCTCCATCCACTTATTAGTCCAAAAATTATTTCTATGCATGGGAATAACATATCTTTATTCATTTCTATTATCTTTACTTACATCAATTGTTTCTTCCAATTATTCCCTAGTTTTCAGACTAGGACAAAATCTATTAAACATACCTAAATTCATTTTTTTGAAACATTTTTTTTTCTCTTATCTTACTCTATTAAAGCACACGGATTTACCTCTTTCAAGATCTTACCTCTTTTCTTCAGATCATATTTCTTTCTTAGCATAGAGCTTGGCAAGTCAAGTATAATACTGTGCACTGCAACAACAGATCTACACACATAGATTCTCTTTTCTTTACTTCAGTTCCCAACAATTACAGTTTCATTTCCAGAGAATGAAACCATTTGTTGACACAGGGGTAGAAATAGGGTTCAACACTTCAAAAATGCACCAACAAAACCCTAACTATTGGCCCCTTCGACAACACCTGCGAAGAAATTGAAGTCTCACCCGAGGTAGAAGAAGGGGGGGTTACAAGACTCAAGTGTCTGTAACCAAGCCGGGACAAAAATCTGTGAAGGAAACACTTCACAAAGTATTCTATTAACACAACAAGATGATATTCATTAACTCATTAGCTTCATTAACATCGCAGAACAAAACCCTAATATAGATCGGCACAGTAACAATAAAGATTAAGTATTTCAAGCACTTAGCACATAGCAATGAGTTATATCTAGAATTCATTCAAAAAGTACAAGTAAAGCACTAAGAAATATTAGATCTATCTAACAAACATAATAAGAAAAACACTGAGCATATTCATAGCATAAACCACACAAAACAAAGCCAACAAATGACACAAGATATACGTGGTTCACCCCAGTGTGGGGCTACATCCACCCACTGCTTCATCTTCTTTATTATTCTTCTGAATCCCTTACATTCATCTATTCCTGTGTACTAAGCCAAATAGCTAAGCTCGCAGAGGACAAGAGATCTGCACACTGAGCGCTAGATCCTCCTTCCCAAAACTAGGTCATGACAAAAAACCCACTTCTCTATCAAGCATAGAGCCTTACAAACACATGTTGTTGCACTAAGCAACCCGAAACTACTTGCACTTAGCCACTTATACTTCACTTTCTAAGCTACTCTTACTATCATACATTCCTACTTATTTATACTTTTAAAAAAAGGCCTAATCATGGGTAAACTTTGTTGGCATGTTTACAGGTAGAATGTGATTTTCATTAATGGCAAGAAAAATAATGGATGTTGGCAGGTGTTAGAGATATTTCTTGTAAGGGGGTTAGAATACAAAAGAAGGGGTTAAAAACCCACTTATCCTAAGTTCGGAACCCAATTGCACCCGGGGTACGCAGCAAGCAAGTTCGAACGACGATGATTTGCGCACCCGGATCAACGGCGCATGTTGAATTCCGGACCCCCCTTGCCTTTCTACCTTTAAGCGGAGGGGGGGGGGTTCGGAATCGGGGGCACACCTCTCCAACGGTCCAGATTAACACGCCCGGATCA
>ML788131.1:204705-221325 GCA_009831015.1 Picea engelmannii | reverse complement strand
TCCTTTCCTTTATACTTTTTGGCTCACCTTGTCCCTCCAAAGTGACTTTCATTTTATTAATATTTAATTAATTAATTAAATCACTTTAATTAATTAATTAACCTTTTTACCTTTGAAAAGCTCCTTATCTCTCCTTCTGGCTTTCCTGGCCACTGAAAGTCACTTCTAGCCATCCCATCCTGTAGTGTTTCTCCTCCCGATTCCAATGAGCTATTACACTGAGAGGTTCCTCCAAGTAATGTGCCCAAAATGACCTCTTCAGTGAATTCCATTGACTTATAGCTCAAAATAGTCAAAATCATGGAAATCGTCGGAATGCAACGAAACCAAAGACAACCTGTGCGGAATGGCTCATAATGATGGAATGTGATCATCAATGCAAGATGAACCCCACAATGCCTCTCAAATACCCCTATACTCGCTCTAGAACCCATTTGGCTACTCTGGTCATCATAAATCTCTGCCCTGTGATGATGTCCCAAAGTGGGGACATCACAAACCAAGCATATACCCATCAAGTATCACTTCTTGAGGGAACATGTAACCAACTCGGTGGTTTCTGTGCATTATATTCCATCCAAAGATCATATTGTTGATATCTTCACTAAATCACTTGGACAAGCTTAGTTTGAGTATCTACGCCAGAAGTTGGGCGTGACCCCATTATCAACCTAAGAGAGTCCATCCTTTAAGGGGGAGTATGTATTGGTTGAATATCTGATACCTCTGAAAACTACTGCAACAGATCAGGGGGAGCATGTTCTCTTTGACATTGATGTCAAAGGGGGATAAAAGGTGTGTTCTGGATGCTACAGTTGGAGATCTAAGTAGGATAGTGTAGTCCTTTAGTGTTGCCATCAATGCCAAAGGGGGGATATTTTTGTCATGTTTACAGGTAGAATCTGCTTGTCATTGATGGAAAGAACAACAATGGATGTTGGCAGGTTTATAGGCAGAGTCCACATGGCAAGAAAAACAACAAAGACACAGAAGAGAAATCTCAAGAAGCTCAAGAGGAATAATGCAGAGTTGCATGCAAAACGCAAGTGTGCACCAGGGCCGAGGGAAATTTTTTCCAAATATCAGGAGACACAGCGACGAGATCCCATACATCAAGGCTCAAAAAAAGATAAAAGGTTGTAGAGCCTTTGACACATAGAAATTCTTCCAAGTCAGGAGGATGCATAAGCGTAGAGGAGGAGTACAGATCTGATCCGTAAGATCTTAGCACGAGGACCGACTGGTGTTGGATCCAGAAGAACATGGAAGACTTTTAAGTGCAAGGTGAAATGGGATTACAAAGTCCCGAAAGCAGGGAGACCGTCCATTGTCAAGGAAGACATGTGGAAACATATGAGAAAATTCGTAGAATCGTGAATCAAGAGAACTACGGCGAGCAGTCCGTAGATATCATGAAATGAGAAATCATGACTTGTTCACAACCGTTGATCAAAGAAAAGATCTGGTCCATCATTCTAGCACCATCTCTATTCCGGGTATCGAGAGAATGAAGGTAAGGAGACTCCCAAAGTCGCAAAATGAGAAATCATGACTTGATCTGAGCCATCGAATCGAGGAGAGATCTGGACCACTGATTGTCTAGGGAGACAAGATGCGAAGTCGCGAAACACAAAATCACAACTTGATCTGAGCTGTTGGATCGAGGAGAGATTTGGACCGTTGATTTCCTAGGGATACGAGACGCGAAGTCGTGAAATGCGAAATTATAAATCGCTCAAAATATTTGGCCCACGGTCACAACAAAAGGTCACATCAATGGAAAGTTAAGGGAGGAGCTAGCATGTCGCTAGGCTCCACTTCGGTGATCGCTGAAACCACGAAGCTCTCTTTTGATTAGTGAGTGGTCACATCCTGTGGTCTAATCAGTGGAAGATTAGGGAAGGAGATAGCAACGCTAGGTTCCATTTCGAAGATTCGTGAGTTGGGAAGATCGAGGCAACTCGCAGCTGGATATCCCAAAATGCGAAGTCGTGAAGCTCCTGTTGGATAGGTGTCTAGTCACAACCGTGATCATGTGGAAGGTAGGGGCTTAGTAAGAAGATCTAACACCCACTGTGTAGATTTCTCATAGAAAAAAAAAGGGCACCAAAGACATGAGTGCGCAGAGGTACTCTCAATAACTACAGAAAATGACTGATTGCTTCTACTAGAGAATTCAAATAATCTTAGGGTGACCACCAAAGGAGCTAAAGAGTCTCGAGGTAACTGCTAGTGGAATGAAGACTCATCATAGTGACGATTGACAGATGGAAAAATCATCGAAGATTGTAACTATAACAGAGAGGATAAGCTCAATTGTGACAGAGAAGACGAAGTGTCGCACTGCCAGAAAAGGAAAAGAATCTTAGGAATGGCCACTAATGATGAACAATCTCAGCATAACAACCATGTATGAAGAACAGACTCAGTGTAATCGCCAGAGGGGACGAAGAGTTATCTGTATGATCTGGCAGAGGTCTTGGCATTATAAATATATGCAAAACAGAGAAGAGTTGGTTGCTTCGGTTGAAAGTTATTCATGCAGGTAAAAGCATGATGTGTGTAGCAGATGAAACACATAGAAGAGGCATAGCACATAGAACATGGATGCATATCTGAGAGAGGAAGAGGAAGATGAGGTGCACATGCAGAGACAGAGAGAAGAATAGAAAGTGCAGCAGACACAAGGAGAGAGAGAAACTGATGCAGGTAGAGCATAGCAGTGTAACAAAACAGTGATGAGACTAGTAAGCCATACATAAATGTTGTATCACTGTAATAAATTCAAGAAATAAAATATTTATATTTCAGGGTGGTTGGGAGGTTCTAGGGGGGATTGGTGTCCTCAGAGTTTCAAGTGGGTGCTTGAACACAGGGAGTTGTAGATTCCATCTGGTTGCAGTCAGAAATACTAGGGTGGCAGGGTGGTGCACTGGAGAATTGTTGTTCCCTGTTATACAGGTTGGTGCCCGTGTGACTAGAATTTGATGTTTCCATCCAGTTGGTGTTGGAACACTTAGGGAGTTAGTTCTTTCTTCTAGTGGGTGCTAGAGAAACCAGGGAGTTGGTGCTTCCTTCTAGTGGGTGCTAGAGAAAACTGAGCATTGGTGCTCTCAACAAGTTGTACCTTTCAAAACATAGGTTGTAGCCTCAAGAGGAGTTGGAAATCATAAGTTTGATAATGTAAAGAAAATAAAGATTACTTATCATATCAATAAGAGGAGATTTTTCCCTTTATGGGTTTCCTCAGGAAATATTTGTCTCTGTATATTTCATGTGTGTGATTGATGTTTAATATTCTATCACTTACTTCTCTACATCATTGTGATCTTCATTGAGTGTTCTGTGAAGAGTTTAAAATGGGCATAATAGTTTAAGAACAGTGACAACTGATTCACCTCACCTCTCATTTGTCCAACAAACCCATGGGCCAAAATCCCATAACCCATTACAAAACTCTAATGAACCCCTTGTTGGGTCCACATAACCTGCAAAACAAGTGAGATCCACCATCTTAGCTCTGCCATGGCGCTTCATCTTCGATCCTCGCGTCGAAGTACAAAAGGTGTTCCAAACCTGACCAATGTTTCCTCAAAACTTGGTTCAGGGCCAACAAAAAATATCTCCAAACATTTTGTAGTTGGCATATGAAGAATTAGTAATATTCGCCAAGGTTTCTACATTTTAAAATAAATTTACATCTTTAAAATCATCCCTGACAAGGTCTCTAGTACTTTCCTTACAAACACACTCATATTTTTCTAAATGATATAACTTAGATAGCATATACAAGTGCATACCTTTGAAACCTCATAGCATCATCCAACTTGTCTTCCAATCTGAAACTAGATACCATATTAACAAAAAGAGATTAGAAACTTAATCAGAAGATTCAATGATTATAACAAACTAGAAACTCTAAAATTTCAACTTTGACCACAAAATCAATTTGACCAAAAGTCAACCTTTGACTTTGACCAATCAAACTTTGAATTTGACCAAAGATTCAAACCTGAAGTTTTTGCTAGATGAGAGTACCAAGAGGTGCACTAGGCTAGGGCACACTAGGATATCAAGGAATTAGGTCAAATGATTCATCATAAGTTCTTGAACACAAGGGTTAGGATTTGTTGCAGCTGCATAATCAGAAAACCTAGCTACTGCTATAACTGGTGCCATAACGAGCTTAAAAAATAACTTCCCAATCTATGTTCCAGTGGTTAGACTGTCTGAAGATAGTGTGGTCCCATAAAATGTTAGAAATAAAGAGATCTTGTTTTTCCATAGACAATATAGAAATATTGTCATTGAACCATAGGCACAAAGGCCACCCGCAAGCACCTTAATCTTGACAGATAGAATAATTCTGGAAGCAGACCAATATCCAACAAAGGTAGCACACCTTTCTCCAAGGATAGCGCACCAAGAAAGAATAACCAAATACCAAGAAGAAAGTCCAAACCATAACCAAGAGAAATTCCAACCAAAATCCAAAATCCCAGTGGTAGCAGCTGCAACTGCATTCCCTCTCCAAAATTGTGCACCACCAGTCTTATGCAGTTGTGAGAGTAAGAGTGACAAATGATCTCTAGCACCCTCTATTTATGCTACTCTATCTCACTTGACTAGGATAAGTTCTCTTTCTGGAGGCTAATAACTCAATATTAAATATTCTTTTGATCTCACTTGTCTTCTAGGGTTATTATCCAACATTTTAAGGTTTCTCTTGCTTCTCGAAATATTCTATTATTTTCAAAGATTACAGGTGGAGGTTAATACCTCCCGCGGCTACCATAATATCAACAGGTGGCAACAGTAAGGATGGAAGTAAAATTTAGGGTATGGATAAGGGAAAAGGTAAAAGTAAGGGCAATGCAACAAAAGAGAAGAGTACAAAACTTGAAAAGGAAATAGAAATTCATAGCAAAGAAAGTGGCAAACATTGGGATATAGGTAAAATTCAAGGTATGGGTAAGGGTAAAGATATAATCCAGGCTAGTCCAACAAAACCAATTCCTTCAAAACATTTGGAAAAATCTAGAGAAGGAAAAGAGATGATGTATCATGAAACTAAAGTATTAAGTAGTGCTCTAGTTGATCACTATGACCCATCACCAATGGTGGAATCATTGAAGATAATGATAGATGAAAATATTAAAGAACTCAATAATGAACTATTGCAGAACCAAAAGGCATATCATTTGGGATGTGACGCGGAGATACAAATGTTGAAATATCAATTTTTTGTTTTGTAGTAGAAATTACAGAGTACAATAGTAATTGAGGCCGTGCCAATTTTGTTTGCTACATTGGAGAAACAATAGTTGGGGGAGCAAGAGATTGAGAGCGAAGTAAAAAAAATAAGGGGTCAATTGGATGACATTTGATCCAAATTGAAAATATAAAATGAACTAATTAAAAAGAATCAAAAGACCAATGACAAGAGGTGTAAGAAGAATACATATATGTTGAAAAAACAAGAAAAATAAAAAATAATATTGCAAGAGAGATTGCAAAATTATGCAAAGAAAATTAAAGATCTAGACAAACAATTACAACATGTGCCTACTACAACTACGGAACAATCAGAAGCCTCTAAAACAACAAAGAGGGGATTTGCATATTTTTTTTAATCTCAAGAGCAAGGCTTATAGAAACCTCCCAAGCAGCCTAGGGTAGTTACAAAATAACATCGATTTGTATACCATGTACTCCATGTAATTACATTTAAATATGTAATATATATGTTATACTTGTATTTTTCACCATAGGTTGTGAAAGCATGTTATTATATGTTATGAGGCTAGAATTACATAATTGAGTGAAATTCTCATAATTATTTCACAAGGAAATAATTATTTTATTACAATTTCATAATTATGAAATAAGAATTATTTTATAATTGAGAATAAACTCATAATTGAAAATAAAGTTCATAGTGAGTTGGAAAAAGCTCATAATTGAGCATAGAACTTGAGAAAAAATATCATAATAGAGAAAAATTTCATAACAGGTTGGCAAAAACTCATAATTAAGCATGAAACTTGTGCATGACTTATAATTGCTTAGTTCACATGCCATCAAGCCTATCTATGACTTGTAATTGCTTATTTCACATGCTATCAAGCTATCCACGACTTGTATCCACCTAATTCACATGTCATGAAGCCTATCTCCAATATCTTCTAAAATACTATAAGAAGAGGCCAAACCAAGGAGATGGGAATGATATTTGTTAGGGTGGTTATGCTGTCAGAATAGAGAGAGAAGCTCAAGAGGCTAAGGAAGAGCATCGAGATCCTGGAACTAGGAAGAAAACATCAAAATATAAGGTATGTAAATTGATGTATTTCTCTTATATTCATTAATAGATCATTGGTTTCCCCCCTGAATATGTTTGTATTTCATTTGCAAATGTTTGGATCTAATCATGTGAAAAATAGATCAGGATAGCTCTCTTAGATTTGAATTTCCTAACACTAGAAGAATAGTAGATCGGTAGTTGTTTGTCTCCTTTTATGCAGGAAGTAGAACGTAGGAGCTGAAGTTGGATCTCAAGAGCTACATTAACTGGATACATGAGGAAAACCATCGATCAAAAGGTATTTTCAACACCCTTCTCGATTAAAAGAAAATAAATATAATTAGATCTAGGGAGAACCTTAGGAATATAAAATCTCTCATGTCTAGGATATCTAGGCTTATCCTAGGGATATCTTACTGATCTACTCAGTGAGATCCTTGTGAAACTTTTTCCCATAACAATATATCATTATTTCGTCAGTTTGTTAACAATGTATTTTATTTTATGCAGTTAATGACATGTATGAGTGTATATAGTTGTTGACATGTTTGAATGTGTATAGTCACGTATCAATTCCTGTAATACTTTAAAAGTTACTTGAGATTGAGTTATACACATATACAACACCATTCTCATCTTATTTGCAATATGTTTGAGTAAAACATAAGTATTTTCATGTACTTGACATTTTGTTATAACAATGGTAATTGCATATATTTATCTTTGTTTTTATGAATATGAAACTTATATGTATAAAGTATGAATATGGCTTGTAAAACGATAATTGTGCATGCAAATTAAAATACATACACAAGCTAGAAATGCAAAATTTTCCCAATTTCCTCCAAACTGGTAATTTTCATGCCATGACCACTCATAATCCAATATATGGATAAAATATATATAACTAGCACTTAGCACATGCAATATATATATCAGGTTATGTAAAAATGCAGGTTGTATATATTGTTGGCAATTTGGTTGTCATTGATGTCAACCTTGATAAATAGGTGAAGTATCATTGATTGATTGGTTTGAGAAGCATTGTCAATATTGGACATATTGTTATGAAGGTGACTTGAATGTCAAGAATTGTCAATATTGGACATAATGTTATGAAGGTGACTTGAATATCAATATAAAGATAATATTAACTAATATATTGTATGATCTTGATACACTCATCCTATATTGTATAAGGTTGATATTGTGCCATTAAAATCCATGCACAAAAGAAGAAATTGTGAAGAATCTGTCCAGATAAAAAGGGTAAATGGATAATCCAATATGGATCCATACAAATCACAAATAGAGAAGTTAATAAGACATGGTTCAGTAAAAGTGATTCAAAAAATCTCAATTGAAAAAGGGTCCAGAGATGAGATAGAATGTCAATGGAAGATGTTTGGTGACGAAGCATTGACACCATCGAGTCACAAGTTGAGTTGATTAAAAAAACAATAAGTTCGACTAACTAGAAGTCGATTGACTGCAAGACGATTCGAAGACAAGTCAACCAACTGCAAGCCTGCAGATTTATGGAAGTTGGATAAGACAAGTCGATTGATTTCAAGACGATTCGAATACAAGTCGACCAACGAAAGGTCGAATTTGAAGGAAAATTGAGTCAGGAAATACAAGTCAGTCAAAGAAAGTCAAGATGACCAAAGTCAAATTTCTCAAGTTGGTTTTCTTCCAAGTCGAGTCAGTTCAAGAAATAAGTAACCTAAAGGTTGAAGTCCAAGCAAACTTAAATACAAGTCGGTTCGAGGATGAAGCAAGATGGATTGACTAGAATTGAAATACTCAAGTCAAAATTTCTCCTAGTTGAGTCGACCAAAAAGATTTTTGTCGATTGAATGAGGAAGCAAATACAAAAAAGGGTGAGACCAAGTCAAATATTTAGTGACTAACAACTGAGAGGGCACTGCTTTTAATATAACCATCAAGTAAAATGTTTACAGGTTGAGTGTAAATAATCACCAACAAACGATATATGTGAAGGTCGATTTAGACATTCATGAAAAGGTAATATGTACTAAAGTCGATCTGGAATCCGACGATGAAATGAAAATATGGGCAAGTTTTATTCAAAGAACCGTCTGTACCAACCACCTCACACACTTTCTGGGGAAATTTCTCTCATGTCATATAACTTGGCATGTAATCCAAAAAACCCATGTCATAGAATTTTAAAATTCATTTCCATCACGCCAAAATCCTCATACAAAAAATTGTTGTCTAAATTGGTGTACTAAAATTAATTAATAAAAGTAACCATTTGTGTTAATTAAATGAAGCAGTGCAATGTTTTATTCCAAAAGGACACATTGTTTCAAAGTGGCACCCTTTGGAGGACTATATAAGTAAAAGAATATGAAGGAAAGAGTATGTCTTGGTGGATATCTATATCTCTCTCTCTCTCTCTCTCTCTCTCTCTCTCTCTCTCTCTCTCTCTCTCTCTCTCTATATATATATATATATATATATATATATATATATATATATAATGGATTGAATGAAAGTTCATTTTATCAAGTTGGTGCCTATTTACAAGTTGATTCGTGTCATGAGGATTGGATTCCTCACATCTCAGTTGGATCTGAGATCAAGAAGACGGGTCTTGTTATGAGGTTGTATTCCTCATTTCTCAGTTGGATCTGAGAACTGGAAGTTGGGTATTGTATCAGAGAGTTGGATCTCTCATATTTTGTTGAAGTTGACGGTATTAAAGGATTGATTTTATTTGTATTCATTCAAGCTAAATAAACAAAAGAATGATATTTTGTCTACTTCATACAATTTGTGTTATACATGTTTATGAATAATTAATTGCACTGCATATATCTTATTTAGTTAATTTAGTTAATCTATGAAAGTGTGAAAAGTATTCAAAATTTCTAGACACGGATTCACCCCTCCGCTCACTATCAGTGTGTGTTTCAACAATTGGTATCAGAGTAGGTGCCTTCAACATCGTTTAAACACTGGAAGGTAGATTATGAAGAAATGGTGGACAAATGGCTTTCTACACAAATGAAGCTCCCTTATTTGATGGAACAAACTACTCTTCATGGAGGGAAAGAATGAAATGGTATCTAAAGTCAAGAGGATCTGGTGTTTGGGACTCAATAATATCTAAACTTGTAACATCCCACTCTTATGCGCACTGAGCGAACTTATTCTTTGAGGACACTTGCTTGCAAGTGATCCAAATTATTATACTATTGGTCGTTTGATTATGATTATGAGGCATTATGGATATGATGACATGTTATTTTGTTGTATTGACATAGACAAGTGTTATTGACTGGGTTATCCTCAGTGTGTAGGACTTTGTACCGCGAGGATGCAGAGGCATCGATGAAGCCCCTTAGACTCCAGATCGATTTAGGGAGTGGACTGTTGGGTTGAATATTGTTGATGTGACATATGTACATATGATTAGATGTTATGATGATTGATTATTATTGCTGACATGATTCATTGATGGATGTAGGCTGACGATAGCTTTCCCACCAGACTCACATGTGGAGTAGAGGGGTCATGCACAACAACCAGAGCCTTTGAGGGAGAGGTGTGGGAGCATCCCCGCCACAACCTACTAGCAATACCGACATGGCTCGAACTGTAGGTTAATGATTACCTAGTTCGAGAAGACCCACGAGCCATGAGGGCAGACTGCGACAGTTTCTCACGATGATTCTAAGGGGAACACAATAAGGAAGGGGCCTTATTCCTTAGAGGCCCTTAGTCTTCCACAAGATCACTTGGCGGATTATTGATTCCAGGGGTATGATGTCTACCAAGTTAGTCAAGAGGAGAGTGGCAACCTTGGAGCACGTAGTGCATCCTGAAGGGCACATCGTGCAAGGAAAAGAGAAAGAGGTGAGTGGCGCCCTTGGAGCACCTACTGCGTCCTGAAGGGAACGTCACGATTTTAACGGGTAAGTGAATAAACCTAGTCAGCCTTAAAATGAATGAGGTGATAAGTAAGAATTAAAAACATTTTTCCCTAATACAAATGTCACCCAACCTAGAGAAATTAAAACCTAGGTCTAAGTAGAACATGTGGTCAAAAAAATAATAATAAATAAACATGTAACAAGAAGGGGGGTAAGAAATTCAAATTAATTTATTAAAGTCAAATTATCATGGAGGATTAAAATTTAAAAAAGGGAAATAGTTGTTTTTATCTATTTTTGCTAATTTAATTTTAATTAAAAAGAAAAGAGGGTAAATGGTTGTTTCATATACACTTGCTAAATTAATTTTTAATTAAAGAAGAAAAGGGGTAATTGGTTGTTTTATCTACACTTTCTAAATCATTTTTTAGTTAAAAAGGAAAAAGACGAAAACTTAAAGAAAAAGGGGAAACGTAAAGAAAAAGTTGAATGTCTAACTTAGTAAGGAATCTTGCCTTGGGAACTTGCTATTTATGAACTCAACTAGGAATTAAGTAAGGCGTAAGTCATTTAAGATTTGTAAGAGAATATTGGGACACCAAGGAGCGTTTTTAGGAATGCTTTTAGGTGGGTGAGGGAAATAGGAATATTTAATTAATTAATAAAATTGATTTTATGGTGCAACTAGGGGATGGGTGACATTTGTATGGGGGAGGTTTTTCCTAATTAAAATGAATGAAAAAGGAATTTAACAAGAATTTGGGAAATTAATTACTTAAAAACTCTATAAAAATGATGGAGGAGGAGTCTGGATCTGATCTTTTTGCGTAATGTTACGTTGCTGAATTTTTGTCTTGACTAAAATTATCTTGTGGGAGTTGGGATACCCATCTCGGGTAACGAGTGGTAGCTCGACCTTGCGAGGTGAGTTCGGTGCTAGTTGTTCTCTGGTATTGTGTGCATGGACCCTTTGCGGCTCGGGGAGCTCAGGGGGAAGAAGAGTACCCCTAGAATTGGCTGGGAGGTACCGATGAGGTCACATCGGTCAGCAAGCAGGAGCTGGATGGAGCGTGCGTGGGACAACAACTCAGAAATTTCGCATTTGTCCATGGTACACATGTGTATATTTTTGAATGGGGGTTTAATATTGTTCCTGCACTTTTAGTACTGTACTTCTATTGTATAAAGATTATGTTTTATTTAGTGCTTTATAATCAAAGAACTTAAAGTCATCCCAACCTTATGCTTGTTGTATTCTAAATTGATTTCCCATGGCGAACCCAACTCCTGATTACAATGAATTCTCTGCGTTTGTTTGTATTGATAATTACAAAGAAAAAATGTCATTTATCTTCTATCCCTTATCCCCTTAGCTATTAGTTCGTTCTTTAGAAGTCGGTCAGGAGCTGAACCGACGGTCGTCACTTCGGTGTTTAAAGACCTATAGATTCAAATGCCCTTCTTTCATGTGCATGGATAATAGGTGAAGGATAAATTTTTCTCCCAACCATCTATCCCTTACTTATATCTGCATTTTTCTCTTGTGATTAATCCCTGATCTTTACGCCTTCTTGTGATTGAGTATCTCTACATTTTTATTGATAAAACTTTGCATTGTGAATGATAAACCTATGAGTTGAATGGCAATCCCTACATTCTGGATCGATAAATATCTTCTTGCATTTTTGAATAATTTACCTCTACGATTTCACTGGACAGAGATCCCAATTAGTAGAGTTTTGATTTCACTTTTAAAATATTTTATATCTGCAATTTGGCTGGACAGAGATCCCCTTTTGTAGAGTTTTTATTTTACTTTTACATGTAATTTATCTCTGCGATTTCACTTGACAGAGATCCCAATTAGTAGAGGTTTTTATTTCACTTTTAAATGTATTTTATATCTGTGATTTTGCTAGACAATGATCCCCTTTCGAAGAGTTTTAAATTTCACTTTTAAAATGCAATTTTACTCTGTGACTTTGCTGGGCAACGACCCATTTTTATTAGCGTTTTGAATCCACCTTTAAAAATGTATTACATACAACACTCACACCACTAATTCATGGCACTTTACACAATGTCCATACTGCGAATTTCATGGACCATTATACCGCCTTCAACCACTATTTCGTGGCACTTTGCACAACTTTCAAACTCCGATTTTTGTGGCCCAACACAAACCACTCACACCACTAATTCATGGCGCTTTACATAGATTCCATACTACGAAATTTGTAGACCATTACACCACCTTCAACCACTATTTCGTGGCACTTTACATAGTATGCAACCACAATTTCTTAGCAAATCACACAAAGTTTACCCCACAATTTTTGGGGAGAATTACCCAGCCTTAACATAGCATTTCCCATAATGATTTTTTATTAGACACCTACCTGTGTTAGACAACAATTTTATCACTTCATCAATCAATAGGCTGGTTACTGTACAATGGATTTATACAATGGAATGACAACGAATTAATTGTTGCATTTGTGACTGTGTAACAACTGCGTTTTCTTGATTGTGTATTTGGTTGGGCGTAATTATTGGATTGTATGCTGTGCATGACAACAATCTTCCTTTTTGGGTATGAATGATTGATTGAAGACGATATCCTGTAGTGAATGGACAACGACTTACCATTTATTATAGACAGCGATTTACCATCTTTGTTGACAACAAGATATATATTTAATTCCTTGCTAAATTCTTTTATATTTGTTAACCTTTTTAAGACAATGATATCATGACAATGATATCATACTTTTAATAGACAACATTAACATATTTGATAGACAACATGTCATATATTTAATATAACAACCACATAATGCATTTAATAGAAAACGATTGATGGTGGACAATAATTATTAATGGACAACGACCTATGAATGTTGATTTATTAATAATAGATAGCGCTTGGTTTTATTGTTGATGTCTTATCCTTCAATAGCACATGGTTAGACAACATTATTGGACAAGATTTTATCTAATGTATGATAGAAAACTAATACTACATCACATAGACTGAGTGCTTATGATAGACAACGAATACTTCATCAAACTTATCGAGCTCTTTAGTAGTAATTTAATTGAATATAGGACATCTCAGTTTTAAAATGATGTGGTTCCAATGATGGTCATGATCCTTACTACAATTAGATTTATTGTTTTCATATGTCAATGGTTATATATATATATATATATATATATATATATATATATATATGTCTCATGACTTATGCAAGCAATAGATTAATTGTTTTTCCTTACTGATCGTTCATTTATCTTTCTTACCTATCAGTCTTTTAACTTCTTCCACAATAGATTAAATGGTGTGATGGTAATAGATTAGATTATTAATTGAAATGATAATAGTTCACTCATTCTCACATAGACATAATGATTAACAATTAATGATTTATGGTTTATTAGCGTAATAGTTAATGGCTTGCGCAAGATTAATGGTTGAGGGTTTAATAGTTTGTTTTTAGCTAAAATGACTAATAGTTTAAAAATTAATTGGTTACTTGCGCCTTGCTCCTTAAGTCGAAATGTAAAGGGTGGTTGGTCATAATTGTTTCACCACACACCTTTCCTTGTAGGGAACAAGAAATCCTTCATTTGGTTGCACATTTCAAATTGAGTGAGGTCACCTTGCGTGTTGTTGTCTTGTTGCTTGGGTGCATGGGTATAGTCTTCTTGTCAGTTAATTCGGTCTCCTAGCGCGTTGGATTTAGCTTGGGTTAAGGGTCTAGTTATGTTATTTTGCACCATGGTTACTGTCACGCCTATCGCCTGGTGACATCATGATTCCTGATGAGGGGATCATCGCATGCCCTGACGAATAGAGGCAAATGATAACCTGGTCGGAGTTTGTGATTCACGATGTAGGCATTGTTCATTGTAATTGATGTTGGCACTTGGTTTGTAACGCCTTAACGCATTTTGGTTTTGTGCGTTGTAGAGGTTTCTGGTTACTGGTCTCCAAATCCATTGTTTAAGGTTGGTTGATGTTGTCCTTTAGCTTGTAGGCATTGTCTTTCTTATGTCGGGTGTGTAGTCATTTATATCTGTCTTGGATTGTCGCATGTTTCATCCAGTTGCCTGATGTGCTAGTGTATGAGTCGTTGTTTTCTGTTGCCTGATCTCTGTGTGTGGTGTTCTTCGTCAAGTTGTGTTGTTTAACTGTTGTTGTTGTTGTCGTCCTGCTTAAAAAAATATATATATTTTACGTTGCATCGCATGTAGTCTTAATGATGGGGTCGTTACATATGGTATCAGAGTGGGTTCGACCCATGACTTGGGATCACTACATCTTTTGTTGATTTGAATTTTGATTATAAGGTTGCTAATTAATTTGATTTTTATTCGTGTAGGTAATCATGGTTAGAGGACGCCGCAGAGGTAGACGAAGAGGTGATAGGGGAGGAGGCAAGACACCCCCAGTGGAATCCACGCCTGAGGGGTCTAACCCCCAGGGAGACGAACAGGTTGTCGGGTAGGAATAGATAGTTGTGGGTGAGGTGGTTGGGCTGATGAGGTCCTTTCAGTGGATGTATGAGGCACTGATCAATCGTTTGGACAGATATGAGACTAGGGTGTCGGAACCCCCTAAGGGTCCACCATGCACTCCAGTTGGTACTAGTAGCATTCACCGTGAACTCGAGAAAGTCAAATTTCCTGAGTTCTTTGGTGCCTCGGATGATGTATCCACCAAGGCATGGTTGGATAATATGGCGATTTGATTTGCATTTCGCAACTATACCTCCAACATGAAGGTCTACATGGAGGTCTTTCAACTGAAGGGAAGCACTCGTCTATGGTGGAAGACGCTCCTGCCACAATTGAACATGGTCGTCAAAGACGTGTCATGGGAACTGTTTGAGGAAAGGTTCCAAGAGAGGTACCTATCGGAGGAATTCATTGAGCCTCAACTCAATGAGTTCAACACCTTGCGACAGAGCAATTGTACGGTGCCCGAGTACGAGGCTCATTTTATGGAGCTTCTTCGGTATGCTCCAAACCTAAATACTAAGAAACTTAAGGTCAACAGGTTCTTGTTTGGCCTTAATGTCAGCATTCATGAAAAGGTTACGATTCTGATGCCTCAAACCTTGCATGATGTCGTTTAGAAGGCCCTCATAGCAGAGGAGGAGCTTATCAGCGGGGGTTAGAGCAAGACTCCAGTGAGACCAACAGGGCAGGTATCATCTAGTGCGCAACAACATCACACACCAACTAGACATATGCCAGGATATCGTGGCTTCCAGAGAGGATCCATTTTCACTACACGTCGGTGACCAACGCCTTAGCAACACAATCCTTACCGAGTACCACAACACCAACATAAGCAACAATTTAGGCATGTTCAGCAGAATCGACCAGGATTCCAGGTCGGTGGGCCATCAGCTTTTACTTCAGGTACCATGAGTATTGGACCGAAGAAAGGGTGTTGGAAATGTGGGGAGCCACATTACCAATGCGACTTCCCAGTGGAGAGGACTAGAGAATATTGATCAGTCGGACCCATTACTGTGGGAGATTTGGGCAAGGCCCATCAGATTCATGCAACGGTGAATAACTGCCAGGCAGAGCACCAATCGATTGTGCTCGAGATGTCAGGTACTGTCACTGACCAAACCCTTAGTATTTTGATAGATCCTGGTGCTACTGAGAGTTTCATTTCTGGTGCAGCACTAAAAATGATTAAGGTAAATGAAGTTGGACAGGATGATTTTAGCTTTGTAGAAATGGCTTCTTTATCCAAACAAAAGGTTGGTGGGAAGGTTACGGGATGTAGCCTTAACTTGAGAGAGTTTGTCACCAGGGCCAACCTATACATCATGATCTTAGGATCTTATGATGTCGTGATCGGTATAGACTGGTTGGAATTGTTACAGGTATGAACTAACTGAGAGGGGGGGGGGCTGAATCAGTTAGTGTAGATTATTAACCATTTTTCACGTTTTAACTTTGAATCATTAATCTTAGTGGCAGTGAGTCTTTACTGTGAAATCCAGAGTTATAAACATAAATCAGATAGCATAAATAACAGCAATCACACACAGCATTCATTCACAAGTATGAGACACAGATTTTTCAAGAGGAAACCCAACCAGGGAAAAAACCTCGTCTTCTTAAGATGTTCAGCAAGCTCCAACTTCGTTACATCTCATCTTTTATGAGCACCAACTCATAGAGGCTACAACCTCTGATTGCCAGCACCAACTGGCTGAGAGCACCAACTCCCATAGAATCTCAGCACCCACTGGGTGGAAGCACCGACTTCCTTTTCACTTTAGCACCAACTGAATGAAGGCACCAACCTTCAGATTCTACAAGCACCCACTTGCAGAGAAAGAGACATACGTCTCCCTAGCACCACCCTACCACCCTAATTTG
>ML788131.1:176788-190659 GCA_009831015.1 Picea engelmannii | reverse complement strand
TTCCTCACATCTTAGTTGGATCTGAGATCAACAAGTCAGGTCTTGTTATGAGGGTTGATTCCTCATTTCTCAGTTAGATTTGAGAACTACAAGATGGATCTTGTATCAAATAGTTGGATCTCTCATATTCATTTGAAGTTGAAGGTATTAAAGGATTGATTTTATTTGTATTCATTCAAGTTAAATAAATAAAAGAATGATATTTTATTTGTTTCATACAGTTTGTTTCATACAGTTTGTGTTATACATGTTTATGAATAATTAATTGAACTACATATATCGTATTCAATTAATTTAGTTAATCTATGAAAGTGTGAAAAGTAGCCAAAAGTTCTAGACACTAATTTACCCCCCCCTTTTCAATGTCAGTGTGTGTTTCAATATATATGTTGTTCATCACTAGAATTTGTAGGGTGAAATATACAGTTTGTTTTGGGATTACATGCATGAACTAGTATGTACTGTTACATATACAACTATGAAATTATTTATAGAGATAGATGATAGATTAATGATCCCTCAAGTGAAATATTGCGCTTGTGAATTGTTGTTGTATATGAACATACTCAGTAGGGTATTTGTGGAATATTTCTTTCATATTAGGGTTTAAGAATATGTATGTATATAAATATGAAATATTTGGAAGTTATATATATATATATATATATACAACATTTATTTGAATTTTTTATGTTTACAACTTAGAAAATTGTAAACATAAAAAATTCAAATAAATGTTGTTTATATATATATATATATATATATATATATATATAAGAATTATTAGAAAACTAAACGAGTAATCATAAATTAATTAAAATCTACAAGTGTTGAAATATCGTATTATGTTTGTGTGTGTGTGTGTGTGTTGTTGGACTTCCACTTCATTTTATGCTTCAACGATTTCATCAAATATTATGAGACAAATCTATTTCTTTTTTTTGCAAAATATAAATTCCAACTTACAATTAATTATATTAGACAATATTTTTTTGAATTCTAAACATTATCTATAATATGTATGCATACTTGGTTTGATTTATTATTGTTGAACATCAAGATGAAACTCCATAATTACATTATCATCACTGGTTCCTTCAATATTTGCATGCTGTTTTTTTTTCTTTTTCTATAGTTCTCTTTCATATTTTCTGTACGACGAGTATCATCCGAAGTGTGATCATATTTTCTCTCCCACTCCCTTTTGTTGCCCATGGTTATTCAATATGTAAAGGTTTTTAAAAAAATCATATGTTAAATAACTTGGAAAAAATTACTCAATAAACCAAGTTGCTTTAAAAGAAATTTTGGATAAAAAATTGATGTTAAACCAAAGTTTAAAAAAAAATGATTTTGAAAAAAATGCTTGAGAAAAACTTCCTTATGGCAATTTTTTTTTCTAAAAAAATATAGACTTTGAAAGGAATTGTTTAATAAGACTTACCTTCAAAAAAAATCTCTTTGATATAGGAAGAAATTTCTTATGAAAACCTCTACTTTCAACAAAGTTGTTGAAGAAAATATTCAATTTAGAAAATGTTTCCTCCAAAAGTAAAAAATAACGAAATTATTGCTCCAAAAAGTGAAAAATAGTGAAATGTTTCCCAAGAAAGTCAAAATAGCGAAAATCCAGAGTGAGTATGTGCACAAATGTGATAATAAGATTTCAGTCGAAACAATTTATATGTTTTCGTGCCCAAAAGTCACGTTCTGTGCCGAAACATTGTGTCCTATTTTTTTCCGACCGGCGGATGTTTCTATTTTCAACTTTTTGGCTGAACTATTGATTTTCAGTTGAAAGTTAGTTTTTTCCATTAAAACTAACTTTTGGCCAAAAGATACTAACTTTCATCCAAACAATTAGTTTAGCCAAAAAATTGTAACTATGACACTTTTCATAATACTATCTATTCACTTCAGCTTACTCCAACTTGGGAAGGAGCAGACTCCTTCAAATACGGTGAGTCTGGTTTTGGAACTAGTGCCAACATTTTCAAAATTGAATCTATTTTCATTTGATACAATTTGTATTCAATTTAACTGTTTTTAGTAATTTTAGTTAATTTTTTAAAAACATGCCTGCATATTATTTTTAGATCACATAATGATTCCGTAAAATGAAAAATCAATATTTGCAATAATACATAGTCGAAAACTATGGAAAAATTATATTGCGGACCCTTTCATTGTCCTCTTCAAATGGGTATTTTTAGATTTACTTTTAAATGAAAATTAAGGCAGGTACATGGTGTCAATCTAAACGTATTTAAAATTTGTGAGTAAATTGTTGTCAATAAACATACCTCATTATCAGTGCCTTGATTTTTAAGGAACATACTGTCAAACAATCGCTAAATTGATGACATATCAAATGTCAATAAAAAAAATTCAAAACATAATCAATAGAAAACTAAAAAAATTCATGACTTTTTTTTTACTGTAAAGTGAAATTCAAAATAAAAAAAAATGCTTTTTTTTTACCGAAAGTTGAAAAACTTTTGAAAATATTTTTTATTTTCTCAAAAAACAAGGAAGATAAACACCCAAATTCATGATTTTACCCACAATGGATTCCAACCTACCAAGTTGCATCACTTACAGTGGTGCAAGCTCAATAGTGGCTCTGGTTTCATATATCAATGATGTTGAAACAAATGGAAAAAGAGATTAAACGTGGAAGCTAGTCATATATAATGTGTAGTATGTGATCAATACAATTAGATGAACAACATGGGAAACAATAGTGATCATCCAAGCATTTGTATGCTAAGACTACTCATGGTGGGGTGAAAAAAAAGGAAAGAAGGGAAGATAAGGGACAAACATCACAACCCTATTGTATCAACAAGACAAACATAAACACTTCATGGCTAATGAAATTTCACATAAACAAAAGCATCTTTAGCCATACATGCTAGACTCGTGGCATGTCAAGCATCACAGAAGGAATTCCAAGTATCAAAGAAATGAAGTGCATGCATAGGGATTATCAAAATCCAAAATAATAGTCTCGCCCAAAATCTACCAAGTCCTTACATCAACATTACGTCTCATATAAAAGAATTGCATATGTTCATACACATTAAAATTCATCAATGCAAAGGCTAGGAATGATTTTTGATATAAGAATGGAATTCAACATAAGGTAATGGGGTTCATCTCCTCCCATGGAAAATTAAGGACAATTCCCTTGCAATCATAAATTCCTTTATGGGATACTCATTGCGAAAAGGGAAATATTCATCACCATTGATCTCATTCTGTTGCAACATCTCAAAAGCATGCTCATAGTTTGAAGGACAAGGGTGGGAAAGTAGAATTGAGATAGATGCCACTTACATGTACTAAAATGCATCTGAACCTTAGTGGATTGTGAGTAGGTGTTGGCACAGGGGAAGAACCAGAGTTCAATGCTTAAAAAATGCACCAACAAAACCCTAACTACCGACCCTTTCAGCAACACCTAAGAAGCAAATGAAGTCTCACCTGAGGTAAAGGCAGGGGGGGTTATAGGACTCAAGTGTTTACAACCTAGCTAGGGCACAGATCTGTGATTACAACACTTTGACAAAGAACTTAGCCAATAATATGAATTATTCTTTAACCCTTATTCACATCACAAATAAAAACCCTAATTATAGAACAACACAGTATTCATCAAGATCTAAATATATCTAACCATTCAACACATAACATCAAAGGAGATATAGTATTCATTCACATATAAGGCACTAAGCTACTACATCAGATGCATCTAACATACATAAATATTACGACACTAAGCATAGATCACATCAATAACATATCAACCACAACAAAGGATATACGTGGTTCACCCCAGTGTGGGGATACGTCCACCAACTCTTCTTCTTCTTTATTAGTCTCCTTAAATATTCTTACATGCACAGAGCCACAAAGCCAACTCTGCATAGGACAGGAGATATGTGCGCACCTCGCCAGATCCTCCTTCCCCGAGTTCGGTCCAAGCACAGAGCCTCTACACAGTCTGTGCACAAAGCCTTTTACAATCACTTTCACTTAGCTCTGCAAGTATTAACACACAATATGGATAAAGTCGATTGAAAATACTTGCACTAAGACACACACATCCACTACTACATCTTACATTTCTTAGCTCCTTATTTATACATTGCAAAAGAGGCCTAAGCATGGGTAAACCCATGGGCCGACATCCCATACCCGTTACATAAACCCTAAAACCAAAAATCCCATAAAATGGGGTGAGATCCCGTGATCTTTGCTTCGCCTAGGCGCTCCGTCTTTGACCAGCCTATCAAAGTCCCAAAAGTGGTCAAACATGACCAAGGTTCTCCAAAACCTGGTCGAGGGCCAACAGACCCCTAACACTCACCTGTGACTCGTCCCGAGTCACTCTGATCTGGGCATTTTTTCTTCGAAGGCCTCGATCTTGGCTCAAGCTGCATCAACTTGCTGCTTCACGAGAGCCTCCTACTTGGTGAAATATTGAATGACTGTCTCTGTGACAGGTCCTTCCAAGCGTTGTTCCACTATGGTGACCACTTGTTCCAGCTGTGCACCTTGTCCCTCGATCTCCTCAAAAAGTGTGCAGGCTTTGTCCTGTACCGGCTGGAGTCTCTCGGTCACTTCCATGACTCTACTCTAGATGACATGGACCTATTGTTGAACTATGCACTGTTCATGTGACCTTTTCATCTTCTCAACCATTGAAAGCAGTTTCAACTGTACTTGCATTGTTGATGCTTGTTGCTTTTCCTCCTGGAGCTGTGCTTCTAAGGTTCTTAGTTCTGGGTCCTTTGCAAGGCGCTCATGGGTCTGTGCACTTTGGTTACTAAGTTGCTTGCATTCTAACTCCAATGCCTTTATTATTTCGAATGCGCTCTGGGCAGTTTCTTCCCTCTAGTCTCACACTTCCTGTGGAGTGATTGCCACTGTTTGTAGTTCCAGTTCTATTACTCTTGCTTGAAGCTGTTGAATGGATTCAACGAGCTTCCCCACTTGTATTTCAGCTGCCTCTTCTTCCATCTGTGCCAATCCTATCACGAAGAAAAGTGATCGAGTGACTACTTCTCTGACTCCATTCTGTTCCATGAGCAGCTGATCTTTCTCTCTATGGATCTTCTCTCCGTCCTCTTCAAAATTTGTTCGGAGGTCATCTTTCTCTTGCTGCGCAAACCGGATTTTATCTAGAGCTTCCTCCATTGCTTGCTTCAAGGCCTTTGTGGCTTGTTATTTTTCCTCCTATACTCGACGAAGGAGAGCCTCTGTCGCATATGCTAATCTGCATAGTTGGGTAGGCTCATCTCCTACTTCTATACCCCCTGATGACAATGTTGTAGTAGACACTGTGTGGCTCGAATAGAGAGCATGTTGTACCCCTTTGAGCTCCACCTCGATCCTGTCATACATTGTCTCATGTTTGTCTTCGTTCCAATGAAAAATGTCCTCTGAAGTATCTGATACAGCTGTGATGATGAGGTCGATATCATCCACCATAAGTACAGTCTATAATTGAGGCTTATTTGGATCGTGGCTTCTTCCGCGCTGAGGGTTTCTTTGGAGAAACCTTTTTTTTTCTTTGAAGTCTCGACCTCTGTAAGGGGATCTTTAGGTGGTGTCACTTCTCCCTATTCCTTCATGTCTTCTTCCCCTTCGTGCTCTTTTTTGTCTACTTCGTCATATCCTCCTCCTCCAGGTGAATCCAACGTAGTTTCCTCCGATGCAGTTTTTATTTCTTGCACCTCTTCCTTCTTTTTCTTCTTGCTATTGCTGGGTCCATAATATTATTCTCGGGTGACCATAGGAATTCCGATGATATCAGGGTTGGAGAGTTCTATCTTCTCGACTAGTTCAAGAATTCATCTGACCACTCCTTAGTTATCTCCTCCATGTATTCATCAGTTAATTTATAGTACGACTGTAGCTCCTCCTTGGTTTCATCCCTACGAGCAGTGATGTAAATGAAGTGCCTGTCTGCGTGGAACTTCACGAGTGGCCTGAACTGATGGAGTGTATTCGAAGTCATTCGGGGGAATGACTCAATGGCTCGCGTGAGATGTAGATAGTACATGTGGAAGACAACGTTCAACTACCACTACTTCACCATATCGCTTGAGAAACACAAGGTGGTGAACCTCGTGGCCAGTGGTTTGAAAGAATCAATTTCAGGGAATCTACAGTGATGCGCCCATCCAACCACAAGTACCCACCATGGAAGCATTACAGGAGGAGTTTAACGCACACATTAACCTCCTTATGTCTGTCGAAGTGCGGTATATTCATCACATTAAGGATTGTTGACCTAGCAATGTCCATGGTCCATGACTTTCAGTTTCTTCCCCATTGTCTTTGTTAAGTACTTATGTGGTGCGAGCATTCCATAATTCTTGTGGTCTCCTAAGTTGAAATCATTGATATTGAGTGTCATAATCTATCCCAATTGCGGTCCAACTGCACGTATCCCCTTCAGGAGGTACGTAGTGATCAGTGTATAGTTGAAATATCTCGGGACGCTATCACAACTAATCGCGCCAGCCAAAGGCAGGATATAGTCGGGCAAGACCGACAGGATGAGCTTCGCATTTGCTAGGTCGTTGCGGTGCTTACTTCTTTTCTCTTTCACAGTTCAGGATGGCTCAGATCGACGTACAGTCGATGGGGATGCTTGCAATCCTCTCATCGATGAGGCATGTGCTCCTGTGGACATGACCTTCTCAGCCATAAGGTTTATTAGGATCTCCTCAATAGACTTCTCTACTGTGCTAAGTTCGTCCGACATGCATGCTCTAGATCGGATGTCTCGAGCAGGGGGACAAACAAATCAGGTGGTGAGGTCTCAATAAGCACATCACGATAGCAATCAGTTCTCTATGGGCTCGGATAATAAAAATTTGCAAAAGTGTCCCCTTTGAGACATGTGACAGACTAAATAGACAACGTCATAATGGATTCCTCCAACGGGTAGGAATTCCTTAATCAATACGATTTCCATCCATTATGGCGCGGTCCCAACGGTCCAATGGTGATCTTTCCGACAATAGTTGTGTTTCTATCCATTATGGAGCGTCGTTATAACGGTCGGGACGCCTCCAACGTTCATATTTCTTCATCGTGGCGAAGTGCCAGTCTTTGCTATTCTGCTATTCTGATTCAATTTCTACAAGCCTTCCGTCTGTGAAGTCCTCTCTGAAACCTCCCACAATTTTTCTAGCTTTTCTTTCTTCTTACTGAGTTTTCTTGTTTTCTTTCCTGTGATCTGTGTCTCTGGATTCCTCTTTCCATTCTTGTTCTTATATTCTCTTAGCATAGTAACTTCGCACTGCTGAGGGTCTTTCACAGGGTTCGAGGGTAATACTTCTTCTCTTACTGTTTCTGGAGTGCGTGCTCTTCTCTTCTGCATGGATAAGTTCTTTAAGCCTTCTTGCGTTCTTTCAACTTTGACAGCCATGTCTCTGGCCCTCAATAGATTTGACTTGTCCTCTTGTTCTTCTATTAAGCGCGTTATTCTCCTAGCCATGAAATTCCTTAATTTTTTCTTTTTCTGTCCTATAGCATCCTCTTCTTCTTTCCTTCGGATCTGATCTCTCTCAATCCAAGTCCTTCCTAACAAAAGTGCAAAAGGAGCGTTGCTCTTAAAAAAATTAATGACCTTGAATTCTTCTTTTGTCGATGTTCCATGAGCACTCATAGGTACATGAGTAAGTCTTCCACATAGGGTTATCATCTTTCCTTTAAACAATCCTATTCCTTCCAATGAAGGAATCATAGCAGGCTTTCCCAAAATTTCCCAAGTACTTTTTGGCATAATGTTCACCTGTATTTCTGCATCCACTACACATTCTATGTCGAAGTTTCCTATTCTTGTTTCTATGCATTGTTTCTCTTTTAAGATCTCTGGTAAACTGATGTTTTTGTGATCATTCAGTGTTTCTTTCATCTGTAATAATATAGCCTCTTATTCTTTCTGGTTTTCTAGTATATTCTTAGTCTCTTGACCTTATTCATGGTTTTCTTGTCTCATATTCATCCTTTCAACTTTAGCAATCATTCTAGGACAATCCAAAACTTCATGACCAACAGCTTTACAACAAAGACAAATAGGACCTGTACTAAGGCATTCCTTAGAAATATGTCTTAGTCTTCTGCAACTATAACATTGAGTCAATCCTCTCTTTCTCTTAAACAATCCCCAACCTTTCCTGTACTGTGCACTGGGATCACAGTGATGGACCTGCAAAAAATTCTTTCTAGGATCCTGCATCCACTTGTTAGTCCAAATATTCTTTCTATGCATAGGAATAACATATCTTTCATTAAATTTATCAGATCTATTCATATCAAATATTCTTTCTTCTAGCTATGCCCTAGTTTTCAGACTAGTGCGAAATCTATCAAACATACTTAGATCCAGTCTTTCGAAACAAAAATTTCCACTTATATTACCTTTATCAGAGCACAAAGCTTTAAAATGTTACCTCTTTTCTTCAGATCTGGTTCCCTTCTTAGCACAGAGCTTCACAAGTCAAGTAGAATATTGTGCACTACAACAATAGATCTACGCACATAGCTATCTCTTTTCTTCAGTTCCCAACAATCACAGTTTCAAATCCCGACAACGGAACCATTTGTTGGCACAAGGGCAGACCCAAGGTTCAACACTTCAACAGTGCACCAACAAAACCCTAACTACCGGCTCTTTCAACAACACCTGTGAAGCAGATGAAGTCTCACTCGAGGTAGAGGCAGGGGGGGTTGTAGGACTCAAGTGTCTACAACCTAGTTGGGATACAGATTTGTGATTACAACACTTTAACAAAGCACTTAGCCAATAATATGCATTATCCTTTAACCCTTATCCACATCATAGATAAAAACCCTAATTACATACCAACACAGTATTCATCAATATCTAAATATATCTAACCATTCAGCACATAGCATCAAAGGAGATCTAGTATTCATTCACATATAAGGCACTAAGCTACTACATTAGATGCATCTAACATACATAAAGATTACAACACCAAGCATAGATCACATCAATAACATATCAACCACATTGTACAAAGAAACCACAACACAAGATATACGTGGTTCACCCCAGTGTGGGGCTACGTCCACCAAATCTTCTTGTTCTTTATCAGTCTCCTTCAATCTTCTTACATGCATAGAGCCACAAAGCCAAATCTGCATAGGATAGGAGATCTGCACACCTCGCCAGATCCTCCTTCCTCGAGTTTGGTCCAAGCATAGAGCCTCTACATAGTCTGTGCACAAAGCCTTTTACAATCACTTGCACTTAGCTCTGCAAGTCTTAACACACAATATGCACAAAGCCAATTGCAAATACTTGCAGTAAGCCACACACATCCACTACTACATCTTACATTGCTTAGCTCCCTATTTGTACATTACAAAAGAGGCCTAAGCATGGGTAAACCCATGGGCTGACATTCCATACCTGTTACATAAAACCTAAACCCAAAAAGCCTGTAAAAGGGGGCGAGATCCCGCGATCTCCGCTTCGCCTGGTTGCTCTGTCTTCGACCAGTCTGTCGAAGTCCCAAAAGTGGTCAAACATGACCAAGGTTCTCCAAAACTTGGTCGAGGGCCAACACTAGGTTACCTCATCTACTTGCACACTCATGAATCCTCCACTTCTTGAAGCACAAGCTCATGCTCCTCTTTCTAATACTCATAATAAATTAGGCATAAATCAAAACAAATATGTGAATCATGTAGGGGATGTCAAAATTGGATTCAAAGAAAAATGTTGAGGCTTCAAGATCACACTAGTATTCAAAAGTATTAAGTTTAGTTTCCCATCTTTTAGGCCATCTTTGTTAGGAAAATATATGCATTCAAATTAGAAAGTGCGAGAAAAAAAGGTCATCTATCATGTCCTCAAACAAAAAATTGATGAAATTTACATCACTCTCTAGGTCCTCTTTCTCATCATAAAAGGTTTCAATATTAGAGTAATCATCAAAGAGAAGACTTTCATGATCTAACTTTGGGTTTTCCTCATTATTATCGGTCGAAAACAAAGTTTCAATGAGTAAATCGTGGAAAGGGGACTAACTAAGACAAAAATTAATGTTCTTCATATGTTGGTCATGGATCAAAGGTTTTTCATCAATGTGGTCTATCTTACAAAGAATAGACCATGGGCATGTCACTGGCTTTGAAGAGGGTATAATCAAATGGGAAGGTATCGTGAAGGGTCTTATTATCTCATTATCGAGAAGAACATGGATACCATCCCTAAATTCACTCTCATCATTAACTTGTGAATCATTCATCTAGTTGCAACTCGTCACAATTCCTTCGATGGCTCTTATCCTACCAATGTTTTTTCTTGTATTGTTGTTTTGCCTATAAAAATTCTTGGCAAGTCTATCATGAAGTCCACCACAAAAATCACACCATGGAAGGATAGGGGCGATTTCAGGTGGAACCCAAAGTTTAAAAATAAAGAAAAAAACTGAGTCTAGAATGCCATAAAGAGACTTGTTAAACCAAGGGTGGGGTTAGGTGAGATGAACCTATACTAGGTAGCAACCAACCCAATAAGTGTGAAAGGAAAGATGCATGCTTTTGTAGATTCATCAAAGATACCTATAAATCTGTAGTAACGAACAAAATTCTTAAAATTATCATCATAAAATTCCGAAAAATGTTCTTCAAAAATATAACCAACCAAATATAAACACGCAGTCAACTCATAATTGAATTCACCTATAGTAATGCAAGATTATGAAATGCACTTTTAATATACAAATAAAATGAATTAAATAAAAAAAAAAAAATTAACCATGGAATGATCCTCAATATCATTTGAACGATCCTACCTAGTATCATTTGAATGAATCAAGTCCATGTGAACATTCACACAACTTGGTCGTTTATAAATATAAGTCATGCTTTAAATAAAGTACTCAAAATATTATGTATGTGATTGTGCATACGTTGAAAGATCAAACTTACATTAAAAATTAAGGAAAGTTAATTACATTTTTAATATATTTATTCTCATTTAAATTCTCATTTATTGTATTTCTGCATTTTCATAAAACATACTGTTTACATGCAAATTTATGTGCCTCTAAATAAACAAGACTGTTTACATGCAAATTTATGTGCTTCTAAATAAACAAGTAAATTATCAGTTTAAGTTTAATTACATAGGTTACCAGCCCTAATGCACATTAATGAAAATAAGTTATTGAAATTATGTGAAAAATCATCACCAAAAATGAAGGTGCAATGCATGTTAATGTGTAGTCCAAAACTCTCATATTTAAAAAAAAACTCTTCTTTCTGTAAATAACACTAAAATAAAGCCAAATACTATTTGTTCAAGATTGCAAGGGGAATGTAAATCACGAATCTGCTCCCAAGTGTGATATTCTAATATGTTTTAAAATAGATTGTGAACTCATAAGTGAAAATAAGCTTAAATTTTTTGAGATTCTTACATTATGGCTAAGTGTGATATTCTAATATGTTTTAAAATAGATTGTGAACTCATAAGTGAAAATAAGCTTAAATTTTTTGAGATTCTTACATTATGGCTGGGTACATTCATGAGTTTGTAAAAATGAAATAAATCAATTTAATATGGAAATTTTACACTGCAATTGTGAAGGCAAACAAGGAAACCTATTATACTTTTCGTAACCACATCAAACCCTTAATTCATATTTGAATTTTCCTTTCAGTTTTTTTCTATATTGAAACCTCATCATAATTGTATATTGTGAATGAAATCTGGAAATAATTATGCCTGTTAAACATAATATGACCAAAGACCAAGGCTGCTTTTGTTTTTGAAAATTTGAAGAAATGGAGATCTAAACATAATATGCCCAAGGTTGTCATTTTAGAAAACTTGAACAAATAAAGAAAAAGATGATCTTAACCTCCTTTAAATGTATGGATGCAAGAGTAGGTTTTATGCTTGCATAAGGAAAGTTCAAAATATTTTTTGTTATATTTCCAACCTGAGAGCACTGAATAGAAAGAGACTAATAACCTATGCATCATTGCATTTTAATTTTTTTTTAATGTTATGAATGTTGGAAAAAGAGAAAAAAATCTAAGGGAAAACCAAGAAGAGAAGATGATCTATGAACTGCTGAAATAATAAACAACTAAAAATAGAAAACTACAAAATAGCAAAGGAAAAATTAATCATAAGAGTTTTTGAAATATGTAATTTTTTTAGACCAAGGGAAAGAAAAAAAAATGCTAAAAAAACACAAGAAGTATAACAGATTAACCAGTGATCAATTTCAATTTATTTATTGAGAATATGTTTCATATGATAAAACTCTATTTGCCAAATAGCTTTTTTCAAGCAGCTGTGAAGGCTTAACCAGAAATATTCAAATTATAACTCAAAAGTTTTTTAAGCTGTACAAAGGTTCTTTATTTTAGTTGATTAAATTATAATTTTTCTGTCTAAATTGTATTTTTGAATGAATAAATAAATTGGGTGTCTTGAAAATCAATGGGTATTGAGATTTGAAATTGTAGAGATTCAACAATTCAAATCTGCAATTCCAACAATTGCTAGCTGCAAAATTGATACATTGTAATTAATAGGCTAAAACAACAGAGATGATGTAAAGCAAGTAAAGATGACTTGGACTTCAACATAAATTAATAGTTAGCTCTCTATAGCAGTTTTTCTTCTTGCACATCCAGGTTAGTGTCAGAGAGAACAGGTCAACTAAGTGCTGCAAGAAGACAGAAAACATGTTTTACCTTAAGAACCCAAGAACAAGTGTCAGAACCTCTTCTCTCTGTCATTTTCAAAGAGCACCCTACTATCAACAACAGAGGGCGGTTAGGTTTACTCAGAAAATTTACAAATGAAATGAAAACCAATAAATGAAATAGAACTCTTGGCTTTTAGCATACTTCCTGCAAAGAACTAGAATCACTATCTTGCTGTCTCTGCCTCCTTTCAAAGAATGTTGTAGTAGCTGTGAATAACTGCTCAAAGCCCTTACCTAAAACCTAACTTCTAGGATGACTTGGATTGACCTGGGGTTATCCACCCAAGTAGTAGAATCAAAGAATTTCAATGAAAATAAAAAGCTCAAATGCAGCAAAATCAGGGCGTAAATGTCATTGTCCTCTTTTATCCACGGGCACAGTTGAGCTGCAGCCAGTTGACACTAAGGTACTCATACTCAGTTTAGTTGTGCAGGTATTGAAATTAAGTTGTGCAGTTTTAAGTTTTTTAGGTTTTGCTCATTTTCTACTATATTATTGGAATATGAGGATATAATTGTTGGTGAAATCATAGTTTTTGGTTGCTTAAAATCCATTTTTAAATGCATAAATGAATTCAGCCCATGAAAAATCCCTATAGCATATATTAATTGTATACATTTAATACAAAAATATGAAATTCAAACAATTTCTCTTTAGACGTATCCATTGGTTTGATTCTCTTTAGTTCATTAAACCATAGAATCAATGAATTAAGTCATTGATTAAGCAATTAACTTGGTTATATTCCAGTTCTCATTCAAAAATATTTAGGACGCTTGATTAAGCAATTGACTTGATTCTAGTTACTTATTAAGCCATCGATCTTGATTAAGCAATTGACTTGATTCTTGTCACATGATTAGGCCATCCATTAAGTAATTGGTTCAAATTCTCATTATTTTGTCAATTAATGGTTATATTCTAGTTAAAAAAACTTAGGCCACTTGATTAAGCACTTGACTTGATTCTTGTCACTTGATTAATCCATCAATTAAGCAATTGACTTGGTTCAAATTCTAGTTATTTTGTCAATGGGTGGTGATATTCCAGTTTTCTTTTTTAGGCAACTTGATTAAGCAATTGATTTG
>ML788131.1:140556-164430 GCA_009831015.1 Picea engelmannii | reverse complement strand
TAAAGAAAATAATTTTGGAGAAACATGGGGGATGAGTGACACTTGGACGACAGAGAATTTTTAGAGGATTGTCATTAAAAATTAAATTAATAATGATTTAGGGAAAGTAGGTGGGTCTCAAATTTCTATAAAAGAAGGGGAAAGGAAGGAAGCTAAGGGGGGGAAACGGTTAGCGTAACGTTACGCTGTCGGATTTTGGCTTGACTGTTTTCTTGTGAGGAGTTGGGAATTTCTCAGCTGTGTTGGAGTGGTAGCTCAGCCTTGGAGGCGAGCTGAGAAGCTAGTCTTATCTCTGGATCTTGTGTGGCCGTTTGCGGCTCGAGGGGCTAAGGGGGAAGCAAAGTACCCCTAGCGATTGGCTGGGAAGTACCGGTGAACTTTCCACGGTCGACAAGCAGGAGCGGCAAGGAGCGCGGGACATCAATCGAGGCGTGGTCATCCTTCAAGGCAGGCGAAGAGGCTAAGGTATGGTTGCTTATTTGGTAGAATAGAAGACACTCGAACTGATGTAGATCTGACTGTTGTTGGAAAATTGAAATGGCATTAAAATGTTTTAAGGGTTGCTGCATTGTCGTTTTCCTGGACGATTTACATAGAATAAATGTTTACAATGTTTGTGGAACCTCCTGAAATTTTTAAACGATTGTTGAGTGATGAAATTGTAATTATCTGTGAAATCACCCTTGCTGGTAGACTTGTCTCTGTTGATTTATCCGCCGACATTGGCCATTAATCTCTGCGTTAATGTAATGTAAATTCCTGCGTTTTTTTGTGATTTTCTATGCATCTTGATTGAATTTCTCTGCATGCATGGACTTCGTTGGGCATTCTGCTTTCTGGTATGTGGCTCGGGGTCTGCGTTCTCCTTCAGAATGAGCATTCTTATATTGGGCGTTTTTCCACTGTTCTTGGGCGTTTTCGTATACTGTTATAAATGACTTTTCATTTGTATGTATGGGGCGTTCACCTCTGCGTGCGTGGTCTGTGTGCTCATACAGAATGAGCTTCATTATAATTCGTGTGTATTCATTGGGCGTTTTCACATACAGTGAGCCGTTCTTATAATGGGCGTTTTCATTTTATACAGTGGGCGTTTCCTTTATTTTTAGTGGACCATCTTTACCGGGGGTTTCTTGTATTTACTGGACGTCTCTTTTTGTACTGTGGGCAAATTGTACAGTAGCATTTTCTTTTATTACAGTGGCATTTTTATGATTCTCTGACTGTGGGCGAATCCTTAGTCACGGTGGGCATTCGTTTTTGGGGACTCTTCGCTTCACAAGCTACTATCACTGCGTTTTATTTGTGGGCGTTTCTATATTAAGTGTGTGTTCATTTGCTGCGTTTTTATTTTTGTTTTATCAATGCGCTGTATTGCTGCGTTTGCGCAGTCGTGGCGTTTATTACTGCGCCCCCTGAGGACAGTTTACCTCCACGCGTTATTCCTTTCCTCCAATAATTTCGTGTATGGCTCCTTTTAAATTGAGCATGGTATTAATATTATGATTCTATTATGACTGTCGTCACATTCCAAAATGAGCCTGGTACTAACATTAGGGATTCTTTTAGCGTTTAATAGCTGGTATTGATAAAATGTTAACATTATGGTTCCAAGGTTATCGATTAATATCATGGTTCCATATTGCTGTTCAATATTCTGGTTATTACTGTCGGCTATTGTTGTGGTTATATTATCGTTTAATTTTGGGTTTCAACTTTATCATTTTAAATATTATGGGTTGAACCATTCCGTTCAATATTATGGTTTTAATACGATGTTTAAAATTCCGGTCTCAATAATGCGGTCTTGTTATAAATATATGGTTGTATGATCACTATAATAATGGTTTAGTATTATCACTATAATATTTTGATTTATTATTGTGGTTAATATTAAGTGGTTTAATAATATGGCTTAATATTAAGTGGTCAAATATTGTGGTGTAACATTGTGGTTTACTGTTTGGTTTTAATATTTGGTTTTAATATTATCGTTAATACTAGGGTTTATATTGTTGTGTTTAATATTTGGTTTTAATATTTTCGTTTTAATACTATGGTTCGATTAGAATGGTCATTTATGGTAATGAACGTCAAGATAATGTCATGGCAAGAAGGTGAATTAAACCAGCTTAGGTACAGTTTCTTTTGTTTATATCGTTCCAATGAAATAGTTATGGTTATCTTCCCTTAGGTCTAGACATTTATATAATCAATGAATGTGAGGTAATGGAATACATGTTAGGTTTTTTAAAAGAGAGATATTGTTGTTATCATTATGGTTATGTGGTTGAGTGTGTTGATTTTGTTAACTTATAAAAACGCAAGGCCTTAAACTATGTACAATCAGTCCTTAGGATTTAGTATTGGGGGTTGAAATTAATTGTTATCCTTTCTTTTAGGGGTAGATTGGGCAGCAGTGAACTAAATGATATTTACAAGCAGTAATGGATTAGAATGTTATTGCTAGTTGAGTGGTGGACAATGCCTCATTCTATTGAGGGTTGGTTGCGGTCAGAGTTCGTTGGTTTGCGCTTTCCGTAGTGGTCATGTTCTCTTTAAGTATTATTGTACTCGGTTGTAATATTTTTATTGCATTGGGACTGTTGTCAGGTTGGATGTAGACACCCCCTGGTAGCCTTAGGAGACATGTCTATGTGTGTGAGTTTTCTATGTAAGGAATCCAGTTCTGTATCAAGAGTCTCGGGCTGTTTAAAGGCATAGTTTCCACTCTTGTGACACACTCTGAGCCGTATCAGTAGTCTCGGGCTCTTTAAAGGCACAGTTCCACTACTATGACTCCCTAAAATATTTACTAGTTTCTGCCCGAGCAGTTGTCCAGGAGCCTGTCTAATCTTCTTTCGAGAAGACATAAGACTAAAAGCCCTGCTTTTCTGTGCAGAAATAGTAAACTCTACTGTTGGATTCTTCCATCTGTGAATGTACTATACTTAACACCTGGTGTCGTTTTCTTCTTACAGCTGCTAGTTGTACGCCTTATGTGTAGGGGCGTTTATTGCTTGTTGTCACTGTGGTATGTCGGGGTCGTCTTGTCGTGTTCGTCTTGCTTGAGTCTTGTTCTAGGTCGGGTTACTAGTTTTTGCCTGAGCAGTCGGCCAGGAGCCTGTCTAATCTTCTTTCGAGAAGACATAAGACTAAACGCCTTACTTTCCTGTGCAGAAATAGTAACCCTAACACCATGGATTCTTCCCTCTGTGTTCTTACCGTGCACCCCCAGTATGTCTTAATGTTTGTGTTGTGCGCCTTATGCCTATGGTCGTATATTGTGGCAGTTACTCATTGTGTGCCTTCAGTCTTCTTGTGCTGGACATCGTGGTTGCATCTTGTTGGTTGTTGAGGGGCGACGTAGAGTCAAGTGTGTTTTTTACTTACACACGTGCGCACACACCTTAAACAAAAAAAAAATTACACCTGTTCTCAGAGTTTTTGACGTAATGAGGAGGTCGTTACATAATGTCTGCCTCTGGAGAGATAGATACAAGTATTATTATTGCATGATCAAATTCGCTGTATCTTTCATCCTTTTTCCTGAACCTAATTGGTTGGCATATTGGTGGCAAAAGTTTGGGTTGCATCCAACCGGAATAGACCCTGAAGTAACAGAAACAGCTAGAATGTTCCTCTTTCCAAATAGGAGCTTACAAACTGTCAGGGATCTTTATTCCAAAGAAGAATATAAAATGTTGTTTATAAGGGAAAGACATCCATGGATTATCAGGACCAAATATGTACTCCAACAAGATGAAGATAGTGATGAAGACCCAACACTATTCAAAGAAGTATTTACTTAGCACTGGGACCCTTATAGATTTCGTCACTTCCATGATTATCCAATGGAATGATTATTACTACTAGCTAGTCGGTTTCCGTGGGTTGACGTAACTAACTCCACAGTGTAATCACGAGGATTCATGTCTAAATGGCCGACAGTGGTGCCATTCATTGTGTAATTATTGTTCGTTATAATAACAAGAATCTTGGAAACTCAAAGCACTTCTCCAACTTTTGGTGCGGTTTGACCCACATTTCCAAGATGCTTTACTTTATGTCATATTAGCTTGTCCTCTGGTCGGGGAATCTTGCATGACTACCCCGTCAGAACTACTATTTCATTTGCTTTCGGTACATATGAAATAAAGTTTATGATTTGGTCGGAGAATCTTGCATGATTGCTACTGCCAAATCCTAAAAGTAAAGATTTTGTGGCAGACATATAGGGCCATTTGTCCATTCGATTCTTTTCTTCATTATGACTCTTCCTTCACAAATTTGTATAACGGAAGGATTAGAGCTCATTGTTGGGCATCCGAGTTCAGAGTATTGTGAGTTAGCCAGTCCAAGTCTCTAAGCTTCCCTTCTGTCTGAAGCTTCGCATCTTTCTTTGAGTCCAGAGTCTGTAATTAAGTCTGGTGAGCGAAGAGCATACTGCTCTCAGTCTGTGCATCTGGCACAAAGCTTGTAATACTCATGGGTTATGCTCTGATTTAATATAAAAACAAGTCTTCTGCCTATATGTGTTTATCTCTGAAGTTTTGATCATTGTCTCTGTAACATGCACTCATTATGATCTCGCTTATTTGCCTATATTTGCACTCGATGTTCCTTGGTACTGTCTGATATAGTTCACTCATCCAGATAATAAGGTTCACTAATAGACTGGTATAAAGTGACGGCCGAGCACTGGTAGTAAGTTCCGCAAAGGCAGGAGGCCGCTATAGGGCAATGGTAGGTGCGGAGGGTCGTGGAAATCCGGCTATAGGGTTCACATAAAACTGCAAAAGACTGGTGGACTCTAGGTGGTGGGGTTCATAGTTTGGACAGAGTAAAGTGGTTAACCCGACGATATTGGTTCTATCGAGAGTAGCAGAAACCAGAAGACCAGATGGCGAGAGGAGATAGTGCATGAGACAAGAGTTCTATAAGTCAAGCTTCAAATCTCTGACAGAGGAGGCCTCTGACAAAACTGTTCGTGAGGACCAGTTGACAAGTGGTATCAGAGCCATCAGACTTCTTTTTCCCCCGGGTATGATATCAAACTCTTTGATCTGATAAAGCTAGTCGCTCTGTTTATAAGTCTGTGTGATTTATTTTCTGTGTGAGTAAAGAATCCAGTGTTGTATCAAGAGTCTCGGGCCCTATAAAGGTAGGGTTTCCACTCTTGCGACACACTTCTGAGGCCGTATCAGTAGTCTCGGGCTCTTTAAAGGCAGAGTTTCCACTACTGCGACCTCCTGACAGAGATTACTAGTTTTTGCCTGAGCAGTCGGCCAGGAGCCTATCTGACATTGTCTCTCTCCGGAGCAGAGGACTAAGATTAAACGCCCTACTTTCTTGTGCAGAAATAGTAAGCTCTAGTACATTCATAGATTCTTCAGTCTGTGTTCGTACTGTACATAACACTGTAGAAAGCACTGTTTTTACTTTTGAAAATGCTCTTTGTTTAATGATTTATTACATGCCCACTATAGAAACATTAGATCCCAGAATCCAAGACATATATAAGGGCATGAGACCACCTGGCACTCCAAGATATGGGTTAGGATACATAGAATAGTGTGATAAAGTTATACCAGACTGCAGATTTTCTAATCCCTTACCCAATGACATGACAAGACCTTCTGTAGAAGAGATTCACAAATTTCATACAGTTATGAAAGGATGCCAGAAGGGATCCATTAATGAAGAATGGATCAAAAGGATGTTGAACTGGGATTTATTCACAAATCCCGAGACAAATGAATTTAATACAACCATGCCAGATCCTGAAAAACTTAAACTTTCTAAAGAATGGCAGCAGTATATATCTGATAAAAACCTATGGATTTCCTTCTTTGAATGGAGGAAATTAAATCAAAAGGTTGTAGTACAAATGATGGGAGAAACTTTTGAGATTTCTCCTAAACACAAGTGGAAAAGAATTGATGGGCATACAATAGAATCTAACTCTACATTTCCACCTTTTAAGGGGATTGTCTTAGAAGACAACAACAAACAAGTCAAAGAAGTTCCCCTGCTGCTTTCTGAGGAGGCCATCCAACTATCAGGAATTGATAAAAGAGTCCAGTCAGTCTCTGAACAAATTAACTGGACCAATACTTCCTTAAGAGGCATGGCCACCCACACCTTCGTGACCAATGACTATGCTCGGAAAAGTCAAATTGTAGATCTACAAGTATCTACAAATACTATTGTACAGTCTATTGATCAAATCCAAGATAAGGTCACTGATGTAAAAGACAAGATGGATTCTGCTCTAAGTGAAATCTCTTATAAATCCAGAGAATCCACAAGAAACCATGAAGAGATAATGGAAGGACTAGGACATGATTTCTCTAAGATGGGAAAGACATTGACAGAAATAAAACAGAAGGATAGCAATCCTGACAAGCCTATCCCTGACTCATTCCTCCTTCCTATCTCTCAAATCTCCATACTATCTCCTGTATATAAACCTTCCGAGACAGTAATACAGAAAAAATTCCCACATCATTTCCCCAAAGAAGAAGAGCCAGAATCTTCTTCACGAGACCGTTATTCTCTTGTGACTGTCCAAAATCCTCCTTATGAGAATATCCCACACCATACCTCCAGACCATTAGCTCCAGATTTAATTGGGAAAGGAAAATTACCAGAAACACAGACATTTGCTGAAGATTGGTTCCAGGAATGGAACATTGACAGTTTGTCTATAGCACAAATTAGACAAATGATTTATAGGATGTATGTCTCTTATAAGATTATGTGCATGAAGGGAAAAACTGAAATAGAGGCATGCAAAACTATCATCCAATGCTTTACAGGCACTCTCAGTAAATTGTGGGAAGTAATTTCCTCCCCTATAATGATTACCAAGATGAAAGATGAAGTCCTTCGATATGAACAAGGGGATATTGTGTATCATACTGATGGATCCCCCCAAAACAATATGATTGGTTCTCTTACTACTGCAATACTCGAGCACTGGTGTGGTACATAATCTGAAATTGCTGATAAACATGAGATAATTCTTATGAATATGAAATGCAAGAAGATGTCCGAATATGAAAAATTCCATAAAGAATGGACACGGAGAATATTTGAGGTTCAAGACAGTCAAAACCTCCTCTGAAAACAAGTATACTTGGCAGCAATACCAAGTAAATTTGTTGAATACTTGAAAATTCAGGAAGTGTTTAAACTTCCTTATGAATTATATACATGGGGAGAAATCTACTCCCTAATTACTAAAGCCCTAATTGGACTTTGTACTAGTATGAAAGTTCAAAATTCTGTATCAAAGTCTGCCTATCTCCCTGACCAGAAATCTATTTGTGAAAAATATGGTCTATATATTACAAATCCAGCCCGAAAAAGAAAGAAAAAGAAGAGAGAATTCAAGGAAGAAAAAGGACGAAAATATAAACATAGATACAAATATCAGCCCAGGACCCATTACTATGAGCCTGAATACATCAAACTAAAAACTCATACTCATCAGGCTAAGCAGCAAGCTCGTTGCTGGATATGTGAAAAATCAGGACACCTGGCTTATAACTGTCCAGAAAACATAGCCTCTAAAAAGTCTAAAGGGAAACTTTCAGAACAAAAGGCAAAACAGGCTCAAGAGAAAAAACAATTGGCCTTAAGAACACATTGTAATAGATGTGGAGAAAATGATCATGAGACCAATCAATGCCCTTATAATCCATTCAAGAGAGAAGAAGTTCATCTTCTTCAAGAAGGGTGCTGCTCCAATTCTGACAGTACTTCTGAGTTCCAATATAGCTCAGAAGAGGAAATATTGATCAACCAGGATTGGAGTTGTAGAAATCCAAATTTCTGCTATTGCAAAAGTAGTACAGACAACTCTGATTTTTAATCAAAACCAGAAACCTAGCAGAAACTAAAAGTCTGTATGTTCCACAATACAGGAGACCAAGAAGCACAGATGCTGGGCCAAATCAAGGCTCTACCTGAGGGTGATATGAAAAATTCTCTTCTTGATACTTTTGTAAAAGGATTAAAGGCCCTGAGTGGGGTCTTCTCATCTTTTCATGAAAGGAATTCCACTCATAGAAAGAAATAAACAGTTCTTCAGAGTCCATGAATTTTTTCCATTCACAGGCTAGCCTTAATTTTTTCCATTCAGAGCCATCAGACTTCTTTTTCCCCCAGGTATGATATCAGACTCTTTGATCTGATAAAGCTAGTCGCTTTGTTTATAAGTCTGTGTGATTTATTTTCTGTGTGAGTAAAGAATCCAGTGTCGTATCAAGAGTCTCGGGCCCTTTAAAGGCAGGGTTTCCACTCTTGCGACACACTTCTAAGGCCGTATCAGTAGTCTCAGGCTCTTTAAAGGCAGAGTTTCCACTATTGCGACCTCCTGACAGAGATTACTAGTTTTTGCCTGAGCAGTCGGCCAGGAGCCTATCTGACATTCTCTCTCTCCGGAGCTGAGGACTAAGATTAAACGCCCTGCTTTCCTATGCAGAAATAGTAAGCTCTACTACATGGATTCTCGAACAATGTCTTTTAGAGAAGTAAGAAATGTTGAAGAAATAATTTGAATCCCTCATTCCCTTCCTCGTCCTTCTTCTTACATGCCTCACTCCAGTCTTTGGCAAATCAAGTTGGCCAAATTCCATTTACAGAAAAATGTTTTGATTGTGGAGAACTTATCACTTTGTCCACTCTTTCTGCATTTAAAGAAAATGAAAGAGTCCAGTTTGAACATGCAAACCACAATCCTAGGACAAACTTACCTCCACCAACTTCTACTGCCAAAGACCAGTGCCCTCACCCCCAGTGTTCTGACATCCCTTTTCCACATGATTCAGATGTTCTAGTCATTCAAGATAGTTCTTGTACAGAAATAAACCAGAGGAGACAAGCATATCTCCCTGAAGACATAAGGAGACCGTCTTCTCTGGAAATTGAAATTTTTTTGTCACTATACAAAGGATGCAGAAAAGATGTGGCCAAATTTGAATTGATAAAGGAAATGCTTAACTGGGATCTATTTACTCATCCAAAAGCCGAAACTTTTGCCAAAAATTCTTCAAATGAAGAAAAATTAAGGCTAGCCTGTGAATGGAAAAAAATCATGGACTCTGAAGAACTGTTTATTTCTTTCTATGAGTGGAATTCCTTTCATGAAAAGATGAGAAGACCCCACTCAGGGCCTTTAATCCTCCAAAAGGCAAAATCCATATGTTTCCCTGTTCAAACCCTTTCTGTATCAAACCTTGGAAGAGAAATCAACAGAGTAAAAAAAGCTATTAAAGACAGCTCTGAACAGAAAGAAGAAAATTATGAACAAAATCTTCAAATTGAACACTATAAATTTCACATTCTGATTGATTTAAAAATTCAAGGGATGCCTTTCAAGCTGAATACATTAATAGATACATGATCAGATTTGAACATGCTATACAAAGACATCATTCCTGTATCTTTATGGCAAAAAACTCAAGCTTTGGTTGTGGGATTAGGAAATATCCCCAATGATATCTCATTTCAGATTCTAGAAGCAGTCCTTTGTTTTCAGGACTATTGTTTAAAATTGAAATTCATTTTAGCAGACATTCCTATTGCCTGCATCCTTGGAACCCCTTTTCTTGCAGCAGTAGCACCACATGGCTCAACAATGGTGGCTCTAGACAAACCAAGATACTTTATTAGTATTCCCTCCCCGAAAGGGAAAGTTGTGATAAAACTTCCCTTTGTTTCTACCCCACGAGTCTCAGACATGGTTCAGTTAATCATAAGAAAAAGTCTGAAAATAGAAGAATTGAAAGATTTCCAATCAGGGGTAAGAATCAAAGATCAGTTAAAGAAAAAGGAGATCCAAGAAAAAAATTATCTACTAAAACAATAATTTATTGATTTAGTCTGTTGAGAGAACCCTACAGCTTTTTGGAAACAAAGAAAGCATGAAGTTTCCCTTCCTTATAAAGAAGAATATCAAGGGAAACCTTGCAAGAGTAGGGCTATACCTATGAATGTTGAATATCAGAAGCTATGCGCAGAAGAGATTAAGGGTTTACTTAGCAAAGATCTTATCATAGAATCTACTAGTCCATGGAACTGTTATGGATTTTATGTTAATAAACATTCAGAACAAATTAGAGGAGTTCCTAGACTAGTAGTAAACTACAAACCCTTAAATAAGGTATTGGCTGATGATACATATCCAATCCCAAATAAAAGCAGTCTGGTCACTAGAATTGCAGGAGCTAAGATCTTTTCAAAATTTGATTTAAAATCAGGATTTTGGTAGGTTGCAATCAAAGAAGATGATAAATTCAAGACAACCTTTAATGTCCCTGCTGGGCATTATGAGTGGAATGTAATGCCTTTTGGTCTCAAAAATGCACCCGCCAAATTTCAGAGAGTAATGGACGATACTCTCAAGCCATATTTTGATTGGCTTATTGTTTACATTGATGACATACTTGTATTTTCTTCATCCTTAGAACAACACTTCAAACATTTGACGAAGCTTTTGCAAGTAGTCAAGCAGGCATGCCTAGTTCTTTCTAAAAAGAAAATTGAACTTTTTAAGACTGAGATTAAATTTCTAGGTCATACTATTGATAATGGGAAATTCACTCTGCAAACTCATGCTGTAGAATTTGCAGGTAAATTCCCTAATAAGATTCTTGACAAGACACAGCTACAAAGATTTCTGGGTAGTTTAAATTATGTTAGCCATTTCTACAAGAAATGTGCACAAGACAAAAAAATTTTAAATGAAAGATTGAAGAAAGATCCAAGTCCATGGACAGAAGCCCGTACTCAAGCTGTGAAAAATATTAAAGCCAAAATCAAGAATCTTCCCATTCTTCATATCTCTGATGATGACCTCCCCAAAATTGTTGAAACCGATGCAAGTAATATTGGTTGGGGAGCAGTACTCAAACAGGTAAGAGATAAAGGAAAAGAAGAAGTTATTCAATTTGCCTCAGGGTTGTGGTAGGCAGCTGGAAAGAATTATTCTTCCTTGGATAAAGAAATTAAAGTTGCATTGAATGCCATACAAAAATTTGAAATCTATTTGATATATAAAAAATTCTTATTAAGAACTGATGCAGCAGCCATGAATAAAGTTCTCAATAAAGACTTGAAGTCTCTAGGTGATTCCAAGTTTGCTAGATGGAAAGCTCCATTTAGCAACTTTGATTTCACTATTGAACACATTAAGGGATCACATAACTCTATACCAGATTTCTTGAGCAGAGAACATCTTCAAAATTTATGCTTATTAATTTCTATACAGCTAAGAAATGGCATAGAAACAATAGTTAATATTCCTGACTCTTTGAACTGGGAGTCTTATGCAACAGATTGGGTACCCCATTGGGAGTTAAGAAGCACAAAGATTCTATCTCAGACAACTCATCTGTCTTATTCCAATGTAGTGCCTGAAGTAAGAGGAAGAAGGGTCTCTAATGTTCTAGCCCCCATAATTGCAAGAACGAATGAAAAGGCAGTTGAAGCACAACATGCTTTGACAGAATTATTTCATGATATTATTCTAGTATGGGATATAAGGGACAATATAGGGCATAACCAACAATACTTTTGCCTGAATAGGCCCAGATTATTGTTTCACTGGCCTGAAAGAAATCCTAATATTATTTTCCCTGAAACTGGCTTCAACTATCATGAATATAGAGAATTCTGGTGGAACTTCATTTAGCAAGAAGAATTCCTCACTCTTGTTAAATTTGGGAATGTTAACACTGCAACATCTGGAAGACCACCACTTTGGTTAGCAGACTGGTGGAAAGATTTTGGGTTGAACAAAGGAGCAATTGACCCTGGGATATTAAGTTCTTTCACTTCTTTATCATTTGTACAAGATATTTTCCTACAAGGGCCAAATGATGGAGAGTTGTTGCGCTCATTTATCCTAAATCATTTTCAATGGGTTGTTAAGACAAAAACAATTGTACAGATCCTAAATGGACAACCTTTTATAGCTCGGAAAGTTTATACTAAATGTTGGGATACTCTCAACTATCCAGAACGATTTTCCGGATTTCTTGAAAATGATTAACCAAAATCCTTAATCAGTTTTCGTGGGTTGACGTAACTAACTCCACAGTGTAATCACGAACATTCATGTCTAAGTGGCCGACAGTGGTGCCATTCGGGTTTCGTGGGTTACCGTCATTAAACTCCACTGTGTAATTATTGTCTTTTCAAAATAAAGAGAATCTTGGAAACTAGGAGCACTTCTCTGACTTTTGGTGTGGTTTGACCCACATTTCCAAGATGCTTTACTTTATGTCATATTAGCCTGTCCTCTAGTCAGGGAATCTTGCATGACTACCCCGTCAGAACTACTATTTCATTTGCTTTCGGTAGATATGAAATAAAGTTTATGATTTGGTCAGAGAATCTTGCACGATTGCTACCGCCAAATCCTAAAAGAAAAGATTTTGTGGCAGACAGATAGGGCCACTTGTCCATTCGAGTCTTTTCTTCATTATGACTCTTCCTTCACAAATTTGTATAAAGGAAGGATCAGAGCTCATTGTTGGGCATTCGAGTTCAGAGTATTGTGAGTTAGCCAGTCCGAGTCTCTAAGCTTCCCTTCTGTCTGAAGCTTCACGTCTTTCTTTGAGTCCCGAGTCTGTAATTAAGTCTAGTGAGCGAAGAGCATACTTCTCTCAGTCTGTGCATCTGGCACAGAGCTTGTAATACTCATGGGTTATGCTCTGATTTAATATAAAAACAAGTCTTCCGCCTATATGTGTTTATCTCTGAAGTTTTGATCATTGTCTCTGTAACATGCACTCATTATGATCTCGCTTATTTTCCTGTATTTTCACTCGATGTTGCTTGGTACTGTCTGATATAGTTCACTCATCTAGATAATAAGGTTCACTGGTAGACTGGTATAAAGCGATGACCGAGCACTGGTAGTAAGTCCCACAAAGGCAGGAGGCCGCTATAGGGCAGTGGTAGGTGCGGAGGGTCGTGGAAAGCCGGCTATAGGGTTCACATAAAACTGCAAAAGCCTGGTGGACTCCAGGTGGTGGGGTTCATAGTTCGGACAGAGTAAAGCGATTAATCAGACTCTTTGATCTGATAAAGCTAGTCGCTCTATTTATAAGTCTGTGTGATTTATTTTCTGTGTGAGTAAAGAATCCAGTGTCGTATCAAGAGTCTCGGGCCCTTTAAAGGCAGGGTTTCCACTCTTGCGACACACTTCTGAGGTCGTATCAGTAGGCTCAGGCTCTTTAAAGGCAGAGTTTTCACTACTGCGACCTCCTGACAGAGATTACTAGTTTTTTCCTGAGCAGTCGACCAGGAGCCTATCTGACATTCTCTCTCTCTGGAGCAGAGGAATAAGATTAAACGCCCTGCTTTCCTGTGCAGAAATAGTAAGCTCTACTACATTCATGGATTCTTCAGTCTGTGTTTGTACTATACATAAAACTGTAGATAGCACTGTTTCTACTTTTGAAAATGCTCTTTGTTTAATGATTCATTACATGCCCACTATAGAAACATTAGATCCCAGAATCCAAGACATATATAAGGGCATGAGACCACCTGGCACTCCAAGATATGGGTTAGGATACATAGAACAGTGTGATAAAGTTATACTAGACTGCAAATTTTCTAATCCCTTACCCAATGACATGACAAGATCTTCTGTAGAAGAGATTCACAAATTTCATACAGTTATGAAAGGATGCTAGAAGGGATCCATTAATGAAGAATGGATCAAAAGGATGTTGAACTGGGATTTATTCACAAATCCCGAGACAAATGAATTTAATACAGCCATGCCAGATCCTGAAAAACTTAAACTTTCTAAAGAATGGCAGCAGTATATATCTGATAAAAACCTATGGATTTCCTTCTTTGAATGGAGGAAATTAAATCAAAAGGCTGTAGTACAAATGATGGGAGAAACTTCTGAGATTTCTCCTAAACACAAGTGGAAAAGCATTGACGGGCATACAGTAGAATCTAACTCTACATTTCCACCTTTTAAGGGGATTGTCTTAGAAGACAACAACAAACAAGTCAACGCAGTTCCCCTGCTGCTTTCTGAGGAGGCCATCCAACTATCAGGAATTGATAAAAGAGTCAAGTCAGTCTCTGAACAAATTAACTGGACCAATACTGCCTTAAGAGGCATGGCCACCCACACCTTCGTGATCAATGACTATGCTCGAAAAAGTCAAATTGTAGATCTACAAGTATCTACAAATACTATTGTACAGTCTTTTGATCAAATCCAAGATAAGGTCACTGAAGTAAAAGACAAGATGGATTCTACTCTGAGTGAAATCTCTTGTAATCCAGAGAATCCACAAGAAACCATGAAGAGATAATGGAAGGACTAGGACATGCTTTCTCTAAGATGGGAAAGACATTGACAGAAATAAAACAGAAGGATAGCAATCCTGACAAGCCTATCCCTGACTCATTCCTCCTTCCTAGCTCTCAAATCTCCATACTATCTCCTGTATATAAACCTTCCGAGACAGTAATACAGAAAAAATTCCCACATCATTTCCCCAAAGAAGAAGAGCTATAATCTTCTTCACGAGACCGTTATTCTTTTGTGACTGTCCAAAATTCTGCTTTTGAGAATATCCCACACCATACCTCCAAACCATCAGCTCCAGATTTAATTGGGAAAGGAAAATTACCAGAAACACAGACATTTGCTGAAGATTGGTTCCAGGAATGGAACATTGACAGTTTGTCTATAGCACAAATTAGACAAATGATTGATAGGATGTATGTCTCTTATAAGATTATGTGCATGAAGGGAAAAACTGAAATAGAGGCATGCAAAACTATCATCCAATGCTTTACAGGCACTCTCAGTAAATGGTGGGAAGTAATTTCCTCCCCTATAATGATTACCAAGATGGAAGCTGAAGTCCTTCGAGATGAACAAGGGGATATTGTGTATCATACTGATGGATCCCCCCAAAACAATATGATTGGTGCTCTTACTACTGCAATACTTGAGCACTGGTGTGGTACAAAATCTGAAATTGCTGATAAATGTGAGATAATTCTTATGAATATGAAATGCAGGAAGATGTCTGAATATTAAGAATTCCATAAAGAATGGACACAGAGAATATTTGAGGTTCAAGACAGTCAAAACCTCCTCTGGAAACAAGTATACTTGGTAGAAATACCAAGTAAATTTGTTGAATACTTGAAAAGTCAGGAAGTGTTTAAACTTCCTTATGAATTATATACATGGGGAGAAATCTACTCCCTAATTACTAAATCCCTAATTGGACTTTGTACCAGTATGAAGGTTCAAAATTCTGTATCAAAGTCTGCCTATCTCCCTGACCAGAAATCTATTTGTGAAAAATATGGTCTATATATTACAAATCCAGCCCGAAAAAGAAAGAAAAAGAAGAGAGAATTCAGGGAAGAAAAAGGAAGAAAATATAAACATAGATACAGATATCAGCCCAGGACCCATTACTATGAGCCTGAAGACATCAAACTAAAAACTCATACTCATCAGGCTAAGCAACAAGCTCGTTGTTGGATATGTGGAAAATTAGGACACCTGGCTTATAACTGTCCAGAAAACATAGCCTCTAGAAAGTCTAAAGGGAAACTTTCATAACAAAAGGCAAAAGAGGCTCAAGAGAAAAAAAAATTGGCCTTAAGGACACATTGTAATAGATGCGGAGCAAATGATCATGAGACCAATCAATGCCCTTATAATCCATTCAAGAGAGAAGAAGTTCATCTTCTTCAAGAAGGGTTTTGCTCCAATTCTGACAATACTTCTGAGTTCCAATATAGCTCAGAAGAGGAAATATTGATCAACCAGGATTGCAGTTGTAGAAATCCAAATTTATGCTCTTGCAAAAGTAGTACATACAACTCTGATTTTGAATCAGAACCAGAAACCCAGCAGAAACTAAAAGTCTGTATGTTCCACAATACAGGAGACCAAGAAGCACAGATGCTGGGCCAAATCAAGGCTCTACTTGAGGGTGATATGAAAAATTCTCTTCTTGATACTTTTGTAAAAGGATTAAAGGCCCTGAGTGGGGTCTTCTCATCTTTTCATGAAAGGAATTCCACTCATAGAAAGAAATAAATAGTTCTTCAGAGTCCATGAATTTTTTCCATTCACAGGCTAGCCTTAATTTTTTCCATTCAGAGCCATCAAACTTCTTTTTCCCCCGGGTATGATATCAGACTCTTTGATCTGATAAAGCTAGTCGCTCTATTTATAAGTCTGTGTGATTTATTTTCTGTGTGAGTAAAGAATCCAGTGCCGTATCAAGAGTCTCGGGCCCTTTAAAGGCATGGTTTCCACTCTTGCGACACACTTCTGAGGCCGTATCAGTAGTCTCGGGCTCTTTAAAGGCAGAGTTTCCACTACTGCGACCTCCTGATAGAGATTACTAGTTTTTGCCTGAGCAGTCGGCCAGGAGCCTATTTTACATTCTCTCTCTCTGGAGCAGAGGACTAAGATTAAATGCCCTGCTTTCCTGTGCAGAAATAGTAAGCTCTACTACATGGATTCTCAAACAATGTCTTTTAGAGAAGTAAGAAATGATGAAGAAAGTACTTCAGAACCTGAATCTGTAAATAGCCTATTGTCTATGTTTGCTTTCAATAGATCTCGAAGTATAAATCATGCTAGCATAGAAGAAGTAGAAACTCAACCCCAAGCAGCATGGAAATTACCCCCCATTTCTCCCAGCAAAGTATACCAAGACTTGAATATGTTTCATCTTAAAGTTGTGACAAGGGTAATTGTGAAAGAATCTGTGAGAAGAATACAACAAAATAGTGATGTCAGTCAAACAATTTCACTAATAAATTCCAAAGAAATCCAAAAGGAAGCTAAGAGGCATGGAACAAATTATCTCCATTTTGTATGTATAAGAATCAGAATCAGCCCACTTGTACACAAAGGAATAGACTCATATGTTCTATGTACAGTAAGGGATATGACCCATAACAAATTTACAGATTCATTGATTGGTGGAATTGTTGCCCCTCTCTCAAATGGATATGAACATTGAAAATATTCAAATTCCATTTACTGCCCCTCTCTCTTATTTTGACTGCTATCCAAATTTTTCTGCTTATACCTTTGATGAGAACATTGAAAATATTTTAAAACTCCAGATTCGGACAACTGGATTTGATATGTGCCCCACCAGGACAAATATTTCTGTCCAAGTCAGGGGATGCTTTAGACATACTAATACTTTATTCCCTGCAGTATTGCATACCCCTAGTAAAGAATCTCAATCCATTACTTTGGTGCTAACAGACCCCTTAAACTAGAAAATGGAGCATCATTTGATCAAATGGGATAATCTGTCTTTTCCCACTGATTGGGTTATTGATACTCCCAAAGCACCAATCCCAAGATCCATCACCTTTGCTCAAATAAAAGAAACTTCCAGCTCTGCAGTTATTTCTTTCCCTCAAAGAAACTTTCCTAAACCAGTTTCTTGTACAAAAAATAATTTGAATCCCTCATTCCCTTCCTCGTCCTTTTGCTTACATGCCTCACTCCAGTCTTTGGCAAATCAAGTTGGCCAAATTCCATTTACAGTAAAATGTTTTGATTGTGGAGAACTTATCACTTTGTCCACTCTTTCTGCATTTAAAGAAAATGAAAGAGTCCAGTTTAAACATGCAAACCACAATCCTAGGACAAACTTACCTCCAACAACTTCTACTGCCAAAGACCAGTGCCCTCACCCCCATTGTTCTGACATCCCTTTTCCACATGATTCACATGTTCTAGTCATTCAAGATAGTTCTTGTACAGAAATAAACCAGAGGAGACAAGCATATCTCCCTGAAGACATAAGGAGACCGTCTTCTCCAGAAATTGAAATTTTTTTGTCACTATACAAAGGATGCAGAAAAGATGTGGCCAAAATTGAATGGATAAAGGAAATGCTTAGCTGGGATCTATTTACTCATCCAAAAGCCGAAAATTTTGCCAAAAATTCTTCAAATGAAGAAAAATTAAGGCTAGCCTGTGAATGGAAAAAATTCATGGACTCTGAAGAACTGTTTATTTCTTTCTATGAGTGGAATTCCTTTCATGAAAAGATGAGAAGACCCCACTCAGGGCCTTTAATCCTCCAGAAGGAAAAATCCATATGTTGCCCTGTTCAAACCCTTTCTGTATCAGACCTTGGAAGAGAAATCAACAGACTAAAAAAATCTATTAAAGATAGCTCTGAACAGAAAGAAGAAAATTATGAACAAAATCTTCAAATTGAACACCAGAAATTTCACATTCTGATTGATTTAAAAATTCAAGGGATGCCTTTCAAGATGAAGACATTAATAGATACAGGATCAGATTTGAACATGCTATACAAAGACATCATTCCTGTATCTTTATGGCAAAAAAATCAAGCTTTGGTTGTGGGATTAGGAAACATCCCCAATGATATCTCATTTCAGATTCCAGAAGTAGTCCTTTGTTTTTAGGACTATTGTTTAAAACTGAAATTCCTTTTAGCAGACATTCCTATTGCCTGCATCCTTGGAACCCCTTTTCTTGCAGTAGTAGAACCACATGGCTCAACAATGGTGGCTCCAGACAAACCAGGATACTTTATTAGTATTCCCTCCCCGAAAGGGAAAGTTGTGATAAAACTTCCCTTTGTTTCTACCCCACGAGTCTCAGACATGGTTCAGTTAATCATAAGAAAAAGTCTGAAAATAGAAGAATTGAAAGATTTCCAATCAGGGGTAAGAATCAAAGATCAGTTAAAGAAAAAGGAGATCCAAGAAAAAAATTATCTACTAAAACAATAATTTATTGATTTAGTCTGTTGAGAGAACCCTACAGCTTTTTGGAAACAAAGAAAGCATGAAGTTTCCCTTCCTTATAAAGAAGAATATCAAGGGAAACCTTGCAAGAGTAGGGCTATACCTATGAATGTTGAATATCAGAAGCTATGCGCAGAAGAGATTAAGGGTTTACTTAGCAAAGATCTTATCAGAGAATCTACTAGTCCATGGAACTGTTATGGATTTTATGTTAATAAACATTCACAACCAATTAGAGGAGTTCCTAGACTAGTAGTAGACTACAAACCCTTAAATAAGGTATTGGCTGATGATACATATCCAATCCCAAATAAAAGCAGTCTGGTCGCATCATGCGTCAACAATTGCATCCAGACAAAAATTAGTTGAAATGGGTGATCTTAGCAGAATCAGATCTGCTAACAGAGAATGGTTTGATCAACAAACTCAATCATGGCAAGAAACTCCGTCCTGGAATTTCTTCCAAATTAATTGAATGAGAACTCTGCAATCATGGCCAAATCAGGATCCTGAAGAAAGATTGTTTAATATAAACTATTCACAATATAAAACCATGTGGTATAATGTCTGCCTCTGGACAGATAGATACAAGTATTATTATTGCATGATCAAATTCATTGTATCTTTCATCCTTTTTCCTGAACCTGGTTGGTTGGCAGATTGGTGGAAAAAGTTTGGGTTGCATCCAACCGGAATAGACCCTGAAGTAACAGAAACAGCTAGAATGTTCCTCTTTCCAAATAGGAGCTTACAAACTGTCAGGGATCTTTATTCCGAAGAAGAACATAAAATGTTGTTTATAAGGGAAAGACATCCATTGATTATCAGGACCAAATATGTACTCCAACAAGATGAAGATAGTGATGAAGACCCAACACTATTCAGAGAAGTATTTACTCAGCACTGGGACCCTTATAGATTTCGCCACTTCCATGATTATCCAATGGAATGATTATTACTACTAGCTAGTCGGTTTCCATGGGTTGACGTAACTAACTCCACAGTGTAATCACGAGGATTCATGTCTAAATGGCCGACAGTGGTGCCATTCATTGTGTAATTATTGTCCGTTATAATAACAAGAATCTTGGAAACTCGGAGCACTTCTCCAACTTTTGGTGCGGTTTGACCCACATTTCCAAGATGCTTTACTTTATCTCATATTAGCCTGTCCTTTGAGTGAAGAGCATATTGATCTCAGTCTGTGCATCTGGCACAAATCTTGTAATACTCGTGGGTTATGCTCTGATTTAATATAAAAACAAGTCTTCCGCCTATATGTGTTTATCTCTGAAGTTTTGATCATTGTCTCTATAACATGCACTCATTATGATCTTGCTTATTTTCCTGTATTTGCACTCGATGTTCCTTGGTACTGTCTGATATAGTTCACTCATCCAGATAATAAGGTTCACTGGTAGACTGGTATAAAGCGACGATCGAGCACTGGTAGTAAGTTCTGCAAAGGCAGGAGGCCGCTATAGGGCAATGGTAGGTGTGGAGGGTCGTGGAAAGCCGGCTATAGGGTTCACATAAAACTGCAAAAGCCTGGTGGACTCCAGGTGGTGGGGTTCATAGTTCAGACAGAGTAAAGCGGTTAACCCGACGATATTGGTTCTGTCGAGAGTAGTAGAAACCATAAGACCAGATGGCGAGAGGAGATAGTGCATGAGACAAGAGTTTTATAAGTCAAGCTTCAAATCTCTTACAGAGGAGGCCTCTGACAAAACTGTTCGTGAGGACCAGTTGATTAAGCAATTGATTTGACTAAGTGATTGACTTGGTTAATCAATTGACTTGGTTGAAATTTTATTATGTCAATTGGTGGTTATATTCTAGTTCTTGTTTGAAAAAACTTAGGCCACTTATTAAGAAATTGACTTGATTCTCCTCACTTGATTAAGCAATCGATTAAGCAATTGACTTGGTTCAAATTTTCGTCATAATCGACTAAGTAATCGGCTTGGTTCAAATTCTTTGTTATTCTGCCAATTGGTTCAAAATTCTTGGTTCAAATTCTCGTTATCCTATCAATTGGGTTAAATTCTCATTATTTTCGTTCTCATTCAAAAAAAAACTTAGGCACCAATCGACTTGACTTGGTTCAATGTTTTGTTACTTTCATCACTTGATTAAGCAATTGACTTGGTTCATATTGTCGTCGTTCTCATCAAAAAAATTAAGCCACTTGATTAAGAAATTAACTTAACTTGGATCACATTCTTGTTATTCTTATTGTCATTTGAATTATCGTTATTCTTATTTGAATTAACTTGGTTCAAATTCTTGTTATTCTTATTTTGTTTTGAATTCTCGTTATTTTTATTTTCATTCAAATTTTTGTTATTTTTGTTCTTGTTAAAAATCATTGGTTTAAATTCTAGTGTTCTCGTTCAAAAAAACTTAGGTCACTTGAATAAGTAATTGACTTGAGTTGGTTCAAATTTTCATTATTTTTATTCTTGTAAAAAATAACTTAGGCCACATGATTAAGCGATTAACTTGTTAAAAAAATTGGTTTAAATTCTTGTCATTCTTATTAAAAAAACTTTTGCCACTTGATTAAAAAATTGACTTAAACCAATTATGTGCAATTAATTGGACTTGGTTCAAATTCTTCTGATTAAAAAAAACTTAGCCCACTTGCTTAAGTAATTGACTTGGTTCAAATTCTTGTTATACTTATTCTTGTTAAAAAAATTTAGGTCATTTGATTAAGCAATTGATTTGGTTCAAATTCTCGTTAAAAAAAAATTAGGCTACTCAAGTTTTTGTTAAAAAAACTTAGACACCTTGATTAAGCAATTGACTTGGTTCAAATTCTAGTTAAAAAAACTTAGAATACTTGATTAAGCAATTAACATTTAAAAAAACTTAGGTCATTTGATTAAGATATTAACTTAGCTCAAATTCTCAAGACCACTTGATTAAGCAGGCGATTGACACAACCACTTAACCACTTGATTAACTTAAACAACTTGATTAAATAAGCAATTGACACAACCATTAACCACTTAATTAAGGTCATAACCATATTCTCGTTAAAAAAAGTTAGACCATTTGATTAAACATTTGACTTAGGTTCAAGAAAACTTAGTTCACTTGATGAAGCAAGCAATTGACTTGAATACTTGATTAAATAAGCAAACGATTGACTTGACTACTTGATTAAATAAGCAAACAATTGATTTTGTTTAAAATACTCATACCACTTGATTAAGCAGTTGACTTTGTTCACAAATATAACCATTTTCTCATTAAAATATCTAGTAGTAATTGACTTGATTAAAGAAAACTTAAGCCACTTAATTAAACAATTGATTTGGTTCACACATGGTTGACAAATATAACCATATTCTCATTTATTAAACAATTCAATTGGTTAGAAAAAATAACCATATTCTCATTTAAAAAAAATTATGCCACTTGATTAAAAAATTGGCTTTGACTTGGTTCACAAATATAACTATATTATCGTTTACTAAATATAACTATATTAAACAATTGACTGATTATGAAATTGGCTTGGTTCACAAATATGATCATATTCTTATTTAATAAATATAAACATATTAAGAAATTGACTTGGCTCACAAATATAACCAAATTCCTCTTAAACAAAACTTAGGTTTTTATTCAAAAATAAAATAATTAATTGACTTGGTTCACAAATATAACTATATTTTGGTATAAAAACAAAACCAACTTAAACTAGATGATTGGGCTATTTAATTAAACAATTGACTTGGTTCACCTACAGTTATCCCAATCGATCGATCCACGCGTAACTCTCCTGCGCCTATAGCGCGTTCGATCGGTCACATAAGAAAATAAGGAAGGTGCGAAGCGCTTAGGTAGGAGGGCAAGGAAGGCAAGTTATCTAATAAAAGGGTAAAGAATGTAGGTGAGGCTTGTGCTTCTCCCCATCGCCCTGAATGTGGGTGGGTGTGTCTAATAGGCACAAAGCAATAAATACCCGCCCGATATCAACCGGTGAGGCACGAAAGTGAGGAGCGGAGTCACCCTTCCCATCAAAACAAGGGGTAAGGTTAAGTCACCGAGGGGTCTATCTGGATTCAACCTTGCCGCACTTTCAGGGTATTCCGCATATTTTTGTTAAAAAAACATATTCTTGTTTAAAAAACTTAAAAAAAAATATTTTTATTAAAAAAATTATAATCATATTTTTGTTCATTAAAAAAAAACTTAGACTACTTGATTAAGAAATTGATTTGATTAACAAATATAACTATATTCTTATTTTTTTTAAATAATTGTATTTTTCGAGGTTAATTGCCGGATAATCCACAGTTGGTGTCATTTTTGTCAGATCGGGATTCATCATCAAGACTAATCGTCACTTACAAAGCTTGTTGATCTTCGTCAATTAATAGGACAGTTTTGAGATTTGTAATTAGATCCGCTAGCTGTAATGTCCTATTTCTAAAACTAGGGAAAAATTAAATTCAATTTTAGGATTAGTAAATGAGGTAATTAGGTTATTGATAATACTTCATAATACTAGGTTTTTGATAATATTATAAATAAGACTAGGAATTTATTAGTGTTGAGTTATAAATATAAGGTCTAGGGTTAGAGTTAGATTGAATTATTAATAGTACTAGGGTTTCTTAAGGGATTTAATGTGATAAAAAAGGGTGAATTTAAGTTTTAGGTTTTATGTTTAAGAGTTATTTATAAGTGATTATAAGTTTAGTTTTTAAGATTCAGTTGGAAGTGATTTTAGTTTTGTTATTTTAGTTTAAGAATTAATTTTAGTGATTATAGTTTGTAAGTATAAGATTGTGTAAATTTAAATGGATTTTAAATGATTGATTTTCAAGTGTAAGATTGATTTTAAATGATTTAGTAATAGTACTAGGGTTTTTTAAGGATTTAGAATGATGTAATAGGGTGAATCTAGGGTTTCTATAGGATAAATTAGTGTAAGATTGTGTATTAGTTATATTTTTTTTAAATCAGTTTGATAATGTTAAATAAATAAGCTAGGTCTAAGTATTATGTTTGTTTTAATAATTA
>ML788131.1:87219-104711 GCA_009831015.1 Picea engelmannii | reverse complement strand
CCCAACCTATGATGCCACAGTGTTGTATCCACTCCTGTAGAAGCTAAAGATATAAAAGAGTCAATATTACCAGTACATAAATACAATGTACCTACCTTCTCTCCTTTTTCTATCACCAATGATCCTTTGATGACCTTCCACGTCTTATCTGTAAATATGGATCTATAACCTTCACTTTCCAACTGCCTTGTTGAAATTATATTTTTCCTTAAATCTGGAACATGTCTTACCTCTTTCAACAACCATTGGTTTCCATTGCGTTGCTTTATTTTTACCTTTCCCATTCCAACAATTTTGCATGGTGCATCATCACCCAAATGAACCTGTCCAAAATCACCTGGAACATAATCCAAAAAAGGTTTCCTATGGGGTGTGGCATGAAATGAAGCCCCTAAATCTACTACCCAAGACTCAGAAATATTATCTATAGAAAGAATCAAAGCATCTTGTAACACATCACCTATTACATTTGCTTCCTGATTTCTCTCTTGTTGTCCATCTCTTTGTTTCTTTAGAGCTCTGCAATCTTTTTTCAGATGTCCTTTCTTCCCACAATTCCAGCACTTTATCTTTCCATGTCTGGATTTGGATCTGCCCTTCCTAGAATTCTGACGGTTCCCTGAGCCCTTTCCTTTATCCTTTTGTCTTCCCCTGTTCTCCATGTTCAACACATTACTTGATGTCTCACCTGTTCTTTTCCGTCGCATTTCCTCACTAAGGATAACACCAACAACATCATAAAATTTTAAAGTATTTGAACCAGAGACAAAGTTTCTTACAGCCATAACCAATCCGTTCCAACTTTCTGGCAATGAGCACAAGATTAGAAGATCCCTAACCTCATCATCAAAGTCCACTTTTATAGAACTTAGTTGATTAGTAACCGTATTAAATTCATTTAAATGATTTGCAATAGACCCACCTTCTGACATCTTCATATTAAATAATCTCTTCATTAGAAATACCTTATTGGATGCCGAGGGTTTTTCATATAGTTTAGCCAATGTGTCCATCAGATCCTTCGTTGTCTTTTCTTTCGAAATATTGAAATCCACCGACGCTGCCAAGCTCAACCGTATCGTTCCTAGAGCCTTTCTGTCAAGAATCTCCCATTCTTTATCCTTCATGGCCGTTGGCTTCTTTTCTACTCCGACCAATGGTAGAAATAGATCCTTCTGATATAAATAATCTTCCATCTACATCTTTCATAACTGGTAGTTTTGGCCATTAAATTTCTCAACCCTAAACTTTCCATCTTCCGACATTGCTCCCACTCGAACTAGGAACTCTCTTTTCCTGCAATTTACCTTTTGCTCTGATACTAGTTGTTAGAAAAAAAGGACTGCGGAGCAATACAATAAAACAAATGCGGAAACAAAAAACATAAGATACACAATACAATAGAGACACAGATTTACGTGGTTCACCCAGTGTGGGCTACGTCCACCAGAGAAATTTTCAGGTCCTTCCTTTATTATTATCCAGCAAATGAAGGGATACAACCTACAATAAAACCCGTTGTAACTTCCTCTTCTTTCTCTCACAGTCTCCTCTCTCATAATACAATACTCGCCATAATGCATAGCTGTAATACATTTCCCTCATAACAGAGGGTTTCCTTCTAGGGCAAAAAACCCTAACATAATTTCTACCGTTAGATATGTGACCTTATAATGAATGGTCTAGATTTGCAATGAAATTACAATATACATTTACAAGGCAATTTTTCAATGGTCCAGATTTACATTGAAATTACAATATCCCCCCGGACCCCTCAGAGGGGGTACCCCCCCTTTGCACTCCCCCACGTGGAAGAGTGTACATACTTTTGGGGTGTAAAGTCTTCATGGGGTATAAACATGGCTGAAAGAAAGGACCTATGAATCGGGAACATAATCAGGCTCCACAACCAACACTATGGAATCCAACCCTTCAAGGATGAGGTAGTGTGTGATGTTTCCCTTCTTGATGTCTGTGATGTTGTTTTGGGCCAACCATGTATGTGGAGACGTCATGTTTTCTATGAGCCTAGACCTCGTAGTGTCATTATTACTCTAGGAGGTCATCTCTATAGGATACCAGAGGTAGTTCTGACTACTTCTCTACCAAAACGGTGTCACAAGGTAATCTATCATACTACAAAATTCATCTTCTTCAAAGTCTATTCAAAGGATGCACAGAATATTGCTACAACCACTGCAGCCTCAACACCTTCTATATAGTAAGAAAAAAATGTTTCTTCACCTACAATGGTTCCTACACAATGCCCCATCAAACCTAGAGACAACATATTGGTGGAGCATATTCAACCCTGCCACCAACAGGCGTGTGACAGTCTTCAACAGACCAAGCAACACAACTTCTCCAACAAAGCATGCAACTCACCAAGATTCAGATTCGGAAAATGATTTCCCCTCTTCCTTGGGAACTCAATGCAATGGAGATCATTACTTCCTAATGGGGGAGGATTGATCCAGGTGGACATTGGTGACCACCCACCTATTCCAACTGGCTCCTCTTGTCTTTTTGTAGTTCAACACGTTCTTCTGTACTTCTTTGTAAGTGTGGGATTTACACCTCTGGGGCTATATGAAGACCTACACATCTTCTAGGTGGATACTAGTGGCCTCCCACCTAATCCAACTGGTTTATTTTGTATGTGTTCATGTCAACACATCTTGTTGTACTTCCAGGGCCGTTTTGGGGCCCTAAACAATGTTATTTTGGCTGTCCATAGTAAAACTGTAGATGGTGTCATATTTTGATGGCATAATACGTAGTTCTCGAAAATACCTTTCCAATGGGCTATCATGCACCTAAAACAAAGATCATATGCAAAAGTTACGACCCTGTGAAGTTACTAACTTACCCAAACGGGGCCCACATGACTTTTGGTGTTTCATCTCCTAGGGTTAGGTTTTTGGATGTCTTGGGCTTTGGAATTCCCATTTCTCATAGAAAGGCCTTTAGAGACTCATTGTAATCATATTCTTGTGAATGAGCATAGTTGTCTCATCTCTCCTCAGAGATAAATATGCCACCATTCTAGAGAGTCTTACTCTCTGTATTTTTACAGTCTCTTTACAATTCTTTCATTAATAGAAATCAAGTATTGATGTATTTCTCTATTTCTGGAATTTTTCATGAGTATTTCATTGTAATTTCTCTGCTTTCATTTCTTTTCGAAAATAAATCCAGATCACTAGTTTCAATTAGACAAATATTGACATTGTAGCTTAATAATTTCAGTCAAAAAGGGTGCCCCTTGTATGTTATACAAGTTTTTAACTCAGTAAAAGGAAAGGATATGAAGGATGAATATCACCTTGTATTATGGGAGTTTAAGGATGTGTTTCGAGAGGAGGTACCTAGACTGCCTCCAAAAATAAATCTTTATTTCTCAATAGATATTGTACTTGGAACAATGCCAACATCAAAGTTACCCTCCAAAATGAGTACACTTGAACTGATGGAGCTTAAGGTATAGTTGAAGGAAATGTTAGATAAAGGATACACCAATCTGAATGTGTCCCCATGGGGATCACCAACCTTGTTTGTAAAGACGAAGGATGGTACCTTGATACTGTGTATTGACTTTAGGTAGTTGAACAAGATGACCATCAAGAATAAGTATCCATTACCTAGGATTGATGATCTCTTTGATCAGCTTAGGGGAGTTGCATTCTTCTCCAAGATTGACTTAAGGTATGGATATCATCAAAATAGGACTAAGTATTAGTACATCCACAATAAAGCCTTTATAACAAGGTATGGACACTATGAGTTCGTAGTGGCTCCACTTGGACTTACAAATACACCAACCACTTTCATGTGTTTAGTGAATAGTGTGCTCAACAAGTATTTAGACAAGTTTGTGGATGACATTTTGGTGTATTCCAAGACTAGAGAAGATCATGAATAACACCTTAGAGTGGTGTTACAGGCGTTGCAAGAACACCGGCTCTATGCTAAGTTCATCAAGTGTGATTTATTTCAGAAGGAAATCCAATATTTAGGTCACACAATTTCAGCAGAAGGAGTGGCAATGGATCCTAAAAATATCAAGGAAATCATGGATTGGTCTACCCCTAGGAATGTGACAGAGGTAAGATCTTTCATGGGATTGACAGGGTATTACAAAATATTCATAAATGGATTCTACAAGATCAATAATCCCATTACTTCATTACATAGGAAAGAGAATAAATTTGTGTGGTCACTAGAATGTGAGGCCAACTTTCAGTAGTTGAAGCATATTTTGACTAATGCCCTTGTTTTGAAGATTGAAGACCCTGAAAAAGACTTCTTGGTTTTCATTTTTCAAGAAGGGAAAGTGATATGTTATGAGTCAATAAAGCTAAATGATCACGAGAATAAGTATGTTACCCATGATTTGGAGATTGTAGAAATTCTGCATGTATTCAATATGTGAAGACATTACTTGATTGGAAGAAGGTTTTTCTTGATGACATAACACTATGAACTAAAGTGTTTTTTCCACCAACCAAGGTTGAATGCTAAACGAGCCAGGTGGATGAAGCTGATTAGAAAGTTTGATTTTGAAATCAAACATATTAAAGGGAAAGAGAATAAAGTGGCAGATGTACTCAGTTGAAGTGTGTAGACTTTACACTTATCAATTGCAAGTGTAGGATATATGACATCAAGCAGAGGATTAAAAACCTCTTGCAAGAAGATAAGTTCTTCAACTAGGTAAAATAAGGGTTACAACAAGGACCTAGAGAAAAAAAATATGAAGGATATCATCTTATAGTTGATGAGTTTCTATCATATAACAATAGGTTGTACGTGCCTAATTCAACATATTTGAAACATCTGATTATGGATGAGATCCATAGGAGACCTTATGTAGGTCACCCCGGTTATCAAAATATGGTAACAACAATAAGGAAATTGTATTACTATCCTAGAATGAAGTAGAACATCTTCGAATACATTGATAAGCGTTTGGAGTGTCAACGGGTGAAGGTTGAACACAAGCATCATGTAAGACTATTGTAGCCTTTGCAAATTCCAGAGTGTAAATGAGAGACAATTTCCATGGATTTTATTACTTGTTTTCCAAGAACAATTAAGAAACATGATGAAATCATGGTTGTAGTAGATAAGTTGAGAAAGGAAACTCATTTCATCCCTATTGAATTTATTTTTAAGTCCATAGACGTTTCTGACATTTTTATGAAATAATTCTTCATATTGCATGATCTTCCCAATACTGTAATCTCGGAAAAAGATGTAAGTTCACCTCGATTTTTTGGAAAATCTTGTTTTTGGTCTCGGGAACACAGTTGGATTTTAACATGGCCTACCATCCTCAGACAGATGGTGATACTAAAAGAGTAAACAAATTTCTAGAATACATGTTGAGGATGCATGTTATGCATCATCCAAAGCAATGGGAAGAGTACCTACCTCTCATAGAGTTCTCCTATAACAATGGCTATCAATAATCATTGAAAATGAGTCCATTTGAGGTTCTATATGGTAGGAAATGTAGAGTTCCAATTAGTTGGGATAGTACAATGGAAAATTTCACACTTGGACTTGAATTTTTAAAATAAATGGAACAAACAATGATTAAGATAAGACAGAATTTGAAAGTATCCCAAGAAATACAAAAGAGCTACATAGACAACAAGAGAACTGATAAGGATTTCAAGGTAAGAGATCATGTGTACCTCAGGGTAAAACCTAATAGAATTTCCTTAACGATGAGAACATGTGCTAAGTTGGCACCCCAATAATGTGGACCATTTGACATCTTAGAAAGAGTGGGACCAATATCATATAGACTTGCTTTTCCACCTACTATTAGAGCTCATAATGTATTCCATGTGTCTTTATTAAAGAAATATGTTCATTATCCTAATCATGTTATTGATTGGACTTTGGTATAGGTGGAACTAGAGGGATATTTCTAGAACAAACCACAATGCATCATGGACAGGACAAAAACAATTCTCTGGAACCGAGCCATCATGTAGGTCAAGGTGCAATGGAAGCACATTGGAGCAGATGAGGTTACCTAGGAAATGGAAGATTCCATGAGAATGACATACCCATTTTTTTTTCTATATAATTATATATACATGGTGTTCTAAAATATGAGGACAATGTTTCTTTAATGGGGAGTGGAATGTAACACCTTTTTTCCCCCCATGATTGTAATTATGTTAAGACTTAATATAATGTGATTATGAAGCTTGTAATTATGTTTTGATTAATCAAAAACACCATACAATTGACTGAGAGGGAAAATCCTTGCGAGTAATAGCCATGATATTAATGGTGGAATTGATGAAGTGTATTGGTGAGGTGGAGTTGATATGTTTTAGTGAAGAAAATAGAAAGATTTCTTAGGAATCCAACGTATATTTGCAAAACATAAAAACACACATGCCAACGTAGTTGAAACTGCATAGATCCACGCAGGAAGTTATGAAGAGATAGGATTGGTGGTTGAGGAAATTAATATTACTGATAGATTTAATCTCTTTGAGAGGAAAGGGTCAACCGAAAAAACTAATAGAAGTACAAACATTTTATTTCCCCTTCAAAATTCAGATTCCTAAATGGAGGTCACTTCTGATAGAAATAATGGGAATCCCAAGGATTGGAGGAGGAAGAGATCAAAGGTGGAAACAAATCACCAAGGGAAGGAGAGGACAAACACACAAGAGATACACATAGAGAGAACACATGCGTGAGAAGAAGTAGATACACATAGGAGAATGGGAAAGGAAGAAAAATTTTGTAGCAGCAAGTGAACAACACAATCCTAGGAGAGTAGGTGAGTTGTAGACTCATAGATAGATGGTGCAATGAACATAGGAGTTCAGTTGCACAGATATTAGAAAGAGAATGAAATTAGAGAGATTTCCTTGAAGAAAATAGGAATCTTTTCTAAATTATTGATGATCACCCTGAAATACAGAAGAACTAAATCCAAACTGAAGTGATAGAGAATTGCGGCTTGGTACTTACTGGGAAGAAACTAACACTATTAAGGAGAGGTTATCAAGGGACTATTTAGTAGTGAATGGGCTCCCTTGTGTAGAGGAAACCCATTTTAAAAGGAACCTGATAAACTTTTGGAAGATTTGAGCTCATTCGAAAGGGGGGAAATTTTGTTGTTGTCAGTGGAGAAAGGAGAGTAACTTTCCTGGAGCATTCTAAATTTGGAAACCATCTGAATCATTCCCTTGCGATATCATGGCTTGGAGCAAGGGTGTATTACTATAGGAAGGAACTCTACAACACATCCTAAGGTTGGGAGGAAAGGCATCATCTCTCAGTTAGTTGGCTATTGACATTTACTAAACAAATAATTATTTCAACTCAATGTGTGTAATGAAAATTTTGCAATGTAAACTTGTTGTTTTGTGGTTTAATTAAAACTATGAATATGTGAAGGAATGGATGAATTCCTGAGTAAAATGGGATATGCTTATCTGTATTCATTGTTAATATCATAATTCATAAAATTAAGTAAGTAAATCATGAGTGGATTGCAACCCATATAATCTCTCAAGTCTTGAGAGGAAAGTTTGCAAGATATGGAAAAAAATTTCATTTTGAGAGTAACAAGAGTGTCCTGGTATTTGGGTACCCTATGTAAGTCAAGGGACTTTAAACCCTAAGAAATAAATCACTTGTCTTAGATGGAAATATTGTAGGAAATGCAAATATTCATACAAGTCCCCAATGAAAGTGTAACAACCCTAGTTAAATGATTGTTTAAGGTTTATCATGTATAATTAATTAAATAATTAATTGTGCTAATATATTTTAGTTAAAAAATGATTATTTATTAATAATATTAATTAATTATTAATTGTTTATATATGTTGATTAATTAATTAACTCATTAAAGGTTTGGGTAATGAAATAAGAGCTTAATATTTTTTATTTATTTATTATAAAACTTTACGTATGTAGGGGGATGAAGCATTGAGTGGAGGGATAAGGTAATAAATGGAGGGATAAGGTGGGTGGAATTAAAGGAGGGTAGGAGTCGGTGAATGGAGGGGGATATGACTGGGCAGAGGCCTTCGAGAGAGGGGGATGAAATTTTGGGAGAGGAGCATTATTGCGGGGGAAGGACAATATATTTTCTGTGGATATTTTTCTAGTTTTGGAGTTTGGGTGGATTGTTACAGGGGTGTACTAGGTTGCTGGGAGTTTTAGGCTCATGGGCCAGGAATCCTGGAGCTAGGGAGTCAGATAGGCTGCTCCTAGCTAGCTGGGTGGTTAGTCGGTTTTGGGCAGGGTTTGGTTAGAGCATCAGCCAAAGTTCAGGCAAAGCAACAGAGAGGACAACTGGAGATTGGGGAATTAGCATCAGACAGAGGTATGTAATTTTATAAATTTGTTGTGTTATGTGGTTGATAATTAAATTTACTTTCATGATGTTGATTAATTTAATATATGCATTAATGGTGAAATTGTACAGCATATAATTTTCTTTATTCTTTAGTTTAGCATGAGTTTTATAAGGCTCTGTGGGGACAGAGACCTTACACATGGTATCAGAGCTTCAGTTTGAAGGACTTGAGCCTTAAGGGCCTACCTACAACTAAATTTTCTTTCTTTAGAACCAACCCCTGTTCACCTGCAAACCTGTAAAAAAAAAAAAACCTATAAGAAACCTCATAAAAGATAGATGAGCCTTTCAAAAAAAAAATGTTTATAAAAAAAGAAACCGTAGGATATGGTGGTCGATGGGAATGGAACCCAGACCTTCCAAATAAAGAAAAGAGAAAACATTAGTGATTGTGCCAATTTGGGTTGTTACAGGCTGTTGATGTTTAGACAACCTCCCATAGATAACTTCTCCTACAAAAAAACAATGTGTTTAGTGCTCAGAACATCCCAACCTATACGTAGGATACATAACAACCTTTAAAGAAGAATATGTTCTAAATAAATAGCAAAATTTATGTACATGAATTGCAAGCATGGAATAAATTATTACAGGAAATAATAGAAGTTTTCTTAGCATATGTTACCTTGTATACATTGCCAAATCCTCCCTCTCCAAGCCTGTTCTTACCATGAACGTTTTCTGTTTCAGCGGCCAATTGTTTTTTTAATTTCAGACACTGAAAACATTGGACAGGATACTAATCCATTGTTGATCTTCTCTGACTCCTGAGTCTTAGCTATAATATAATGAGCTACCAAATAAAAAAAAAATATTTCACAGCTATTTCAAAAAATGGAGAAAACATACACCGACGTCTAATAGGGTAAATTTTTCAAGCCTGGATATCTATTCTAATAGTTATATGATTCACCATCATATATTCATGATGTAAATCAATGAACTCGATTGGCATATTACAGGACATTGATTGTGCACAAAGCATTCTGTTAGAGACAAGAATATATAACAAAATGAATGCTTAATTATTTAAAGTCTGGAGAGTACATATTAGGATGAATTACAAAACCTATTTCTATATGCCTTCCAAATATGGTAGACTTGAATCTTGTTCGATTGGCAAAGAGCCCTACCATTAACAGTAGAAAAATCAAGCCGCTAAGAACACATAGAGGTAACCAACACATAAACCCTACATAAAGCGCCAAGTGCCAAGCTATTCCTTTTCCACATGTCTCATCAATTTCGAACCCCCATCGTACTGAACCCATGTAGCAATATCTGATTGTCTCTTGAGGATAATATTGCGAGAACTCACAGAAGCATTTATGATGGATTCTATCCTGTTCACATCTATTCCGACGTGATTATCATCTAGGTCGTTGGCATTGTTCTTTTTGGTATTGAACTCCACTACAACCAATCTGTTCTTTGAATATCCATTAGTGGTAGAGTTGAACAGTCCCAGATACTGCCCATAACTATTATCGGGCACATTGTCCTTCCCATTCGTTATAATGAAATCCAGGTCGTCGCCACCGTTTCCAGTCTTGGGTACTATATTCAAAATGAAAGAAGAATTGAAAGACGCCACAACGGTTCCTTCCGAGGAATTCTTCCATAGCTTGAAGCCTTGATTCATAAACACTCTCCCACTTCTGATTCATGAGAGAAAATCTTGTGTCCCCTGTATCGGGAGTTACTTGCAAAAAAAAAAAATGTAGCCCACAGGCCTTTACACAGACACCACATACAAGTCGGTGCCCAAGTAACCAAGCGGCCAAAACCCAACTTAGCGCAAGCAACAAAGGAGGAGAACTCATGCAAGTGCCATGCACCAGCGTAGCACCTCCGCTAGCCAGAAACCAAACACCCAGACCACGAGGAGGAGAAGCCATGAGAGAAGGCCATGGCTGTCGACCGTGTAGCCAGGGACCTCGCAAGAAGAAACGATTGAGGAAAAGAGAAATTAGGGTTACAACAATAAGGGTTAGGGTTTAGGTAAGGAGGGCACTGGAGGAAGCACGGTGGGCATGTGGAATCCATGCGTGCCAACATTTTTCTTTAATTATTTTGATTTTTGTTAAAAAAAAAACATATTTATTAAATTGCATTTTGTTATATTTTTTATTTATTTATTTTATATATTTATAAATATTTGTTAAAATAATCATTTAAAATTTGTTTTTGCATATTCCAATTTTTGTTAAATATTATTAAATTTATGTTAAACATTTTTTATTTTTTTTAAATTATTAAATTTATGTTAAACATTTAAAAAAAATAAAAATATTTAATTTATGTTAAACATTTTTTTTTTAATTATTTAAATTTATGTTAAACATTTTGATTAGAAATTTATGTTAAACATTTTTGCTAAACATCATTCAATTTGCGTTTAAAATCTATGCTTTAATTAAATAGTTTAATTTTTAAATATTTTAAATTTATTTATATTTAACATTGTGTTTAAATTATATTTAAATTAATGATCTAAATTCATGTTTAAATTTAAAACTACTTAAGGTGATTAAATTATTAGTAACTAATTAATTAGAATGATTAATTAACTAAGTGAGTGATCAATGTTAATGATAAATTATGATTAGAAATCACGTGAATTAGTTTTAAACAAAAATTTTAAAGGACTTAGACCAGGATAAACTGGAGGGGTTCCATGCGCACTATGAAGGTAAGTTAGAGGAATAGGCGAGAGGGGTACAGTGCTAGCGTAACTACCGAGCGAGAGGGTCAATAGTTTTCTTAGGTGAAGATATCAAGCTTATACGTTTAAACCCCAACCTAGCCACCTCCCCTAAAGAGAGTAATGTTTGTTTACAGACAAGTAAAAAAAAACTTACGCCTAACCCTATTTTCTAGTTAAGTTGCGCAAATGTGAAACGTCCTTGAACTCACCCTGACAACTTTGGTTGATGCATTTTAAATAATAAAAGATGGTTAGGACTCAAGAAAATCAAGGTAGAGGGGCATCGACGCAGACACCGCCAACACCGCCAGCGCCAGCGCCACCATCGCCTGAACTAGCTCTCATACTGTGCTCTTTAGAGGCCATAAATGAGACTTTAAAGGGGCGTCAACCAACAGGGATCGAAGTGGAACCCCCACCATATAGAATGGGTAATCCTAAAGTGTCGATGGATTCAGGGGGAGGACCTCCACCCGAAGACATCACTAGAGAACTACAGAAGATCAAACTTCTAGAGTTTGCCAGGAGTCGTGCCAGTGAACGTGCCAAGGCATGGTTGGAAGGCATGAAAAGGTGTTTTTCCTTAAGGGACTATGCGTCCACTTCAAAGGTGAAGATAGAAATTTTCCAGTTGAGAGATAGTGCCCTGAACTGGTGGGGCAAACTGGAAAGACAACTACACCTTACCCCAGACACCGTGTCTTGGGAACTTTTCGAGGAGAGGTTTCGAAGGTGATATCTACCGGCTTACTATGAGGAACAACAGGTAAGATTGTTTCATGCTCTAGTACAGGGAAACATGATTGTAGAAGAATATGAGATCAGGTTTATGGAATTGGTCAAATATGTTTTGTATATTGATAATGACCAATGACAGGCAGAACACTTTGTCTATGGGTTAAACCCTAAGATAAGGGCTATGGTGCGGATGTGAAAACCGTCTTTCATAGTGGAAGATGTGGAAAATGTGCGTTATGCGGAGGAACACATGAACTTAACCGGAGGTACGAGGTTGAACTTTCTGCATCGTCCTGGATTCGTCAGGAAGGCCCCTAGGACCTTCTCTAGGGGAGGGAGCTCCAGGCCACCTCCATATGGTAAGATAGTCGCACCAAGGACAGTCACCACAGGTATTTCAATGGCAGCGAGTGCAGTGTCTCGTTCATCGCCAAGGACGCAGGCAGATCCACGACCATCTCAGGGAACAACTAGTAGGGGCAGGGGTTCCAAGGGAAGGAACTCATTTCAGAGACAGTCACAGAACAATGCGTAGGTTCAATCTTGTATTATCTATTGGGGATGTGGAGGACCCCATTACTAGCGTGACTGCCCAGAGTTACAATCAGGATTTGTGCATAGAGAAGGAAAGAAATCAATGGGAAGAGCAAGTAGCAGCCACCAGATTTATGCAACGGTTAATAATCGCCAGGCCGAACATCAATCCATGGTGGTGGAGTCATCAGGTATGCTAAATCATATCAATGTTAAGATTTTATCTGATTCTAGTGCGATAGATAGTTTCATTTCCCCATCTGCATTAGAAAAGAGTGGGTCGACAGCCTATGAGAACGATGACTTTAAACAAGTCGAGATGGCTTCAGGGGAAAAACAAGCGGTAGGACCTAGCGTTGATAATTGTATAGTAGACCTGGGAGTGTGTACTACCAGGTTGAAGGTATATGTCAGTACTCTCAGGGCGTATGACCTAATCATTGGAATGGATTGGTTAGAAGCTCATCGAGCTTTGGTAGATTGTTTCGCAAAAAGGGTGCTTTGTGTCGATGATGAAGGAAGACCAGTAGAGATCCAGGGTGTACAGAGAAAGGTCTCATTATTCTTTATCTCAACTATGAAGGTTAAGTGATGCTTGAGGCAAGGGTGTCGACTATATGTAGTGGAATCAGTGAATGAAAGGAAGGGACCTTCCTTGGATCAGTACCCGGTATTGTCAGAATTTAAGGATGTTTTTCTGAATGAGTTACCAAGGTTACCTCCTGAGAGGGAGCTCGATTTTACTATTGAGCTAAAACCTAGTGCATAACCAATTTCCAAAAATCCGTATCGGATGACAGTGCCATAATTTTGTGAGTTGCAAATGCAGTTGAAAGAGTTACTAGACTTAGGGATAATAAGGCCAAGTGTCTCACCTTGGGGCACACCAGTAAATTTTGTAAAGAAGAAGGATGGTTCCTTACGATTGTGTATAGATTACAGGGAATTGAACCATTCTATAGTGAAAAATAGGTACCCAATGCCACAAATAGATGACCTCTTCGATCAGATGAAAGGAGCAGCGGTATTCTCAAAGATTGATTTGCGATCAGGGTATCACCAGTTAAGGATTAAGGAAGGTGATATTCCTAAAACTACTTTTTGAAATCGGTTTGGACATTATGAGTTTGTTGTAGTACCTTTCAGACTGACCAATGCACCAATATTATTCATGAGCCTCATGAACGACGTATTCTGGAAGTACTTAGACCGTTTTGTACAAGTCTTTCTGGATGACATCCTCATCTATTCCAAAAACAAAAGAGAACATGAGGAACACTTGCGAGTGGTGTTGTCCTGCCTTAGAGAGAAAAAATTGTATGGGAAGTTGTCGAAGTGCTCCTTCTTCCAGAAAGAGATCCACTATTTAGGTCATATCGTTTCCGGTGAAGGAATCCCTGTGGACCCAGAAAAGGTAAAGGCCATTATGGAGTGGCCAGTGCTGAAATATGCCCATGAGGTGAGAAGCTTCATGGGGCTAGTAGGTTATTATCGGAGATTTGTGGAAGGATTCTCAAAAATAGCGAAACCCATCACCACTTTCTAGTGCAAGGGGGTCAGGTATGAATGGACAGAAGAATGTGATAGTGAATTCATTGAGCTTAAGAGGTTACTAACTAGTGCGCCAATTCTACGAGTGTCGGATATGGAAAAGGACTTCACAGTCTGCACGGATGCCTCAAAGCAAGGGTTGGGGGGCATGCTAATGCAGGATGGAGGAGTGATAGCTTATGCGTTAAGGAAGTTGAAGAAACACAGAGAGATTTATGCTACTCATGATTTAGATTTGGTAGTTGTAATGCTAGCTCTGAAACTTTGGAGGCACTATATTGTGGGGTGAAACTTTGAGCTCAAAACGGACCAAAAAAGTTTAAAACAACTCTTCACTCAAAGGGATCTGAATTCTAGGCAAAGGTGATGGAGTGAGTTTATGAGTGAGTACGATTTTGGTATTTCGTACAACAAGGGGAAGGAAAATGTGGTCGTAGATGCCTTGAGTAGGAGGCCATGTGTCTTCTCCTTGGTAACCTTAAAGGTCGATCTGAGGGAATGTCTGTTGACGCAACTCCAAGGAGACAATTGGTATTTAGAGGTTACTTCAAACCTCCAAAGTGGGAGGAAATTAGATCCAAAGTATGAAGGATATAGTCTGGAAGCAGATGGACTATTGAGATATCAGGGAAGGATGTACATCCCTAAAAATGGGGATATTCGAAGCATCATACTGAAGGAATCCCATAGAGCACTTTATTGTGTGCATCCAGGTGTGAAGAAGATGTACGCAGACATGAGGAAGATTTTCTTCTGGGTAGGCATGAAGCACGATGTAGTCCATTTCATCGCCAAATGCCTAGAGTGTCAACAACTGAAAGCCGACCACCACCACCCGACAGGCCTCCTACAACCACATGATGTTCCTATGTCCAAGTGGGAAGTCATCTCTATGGATTTTGTTGTGCGGTTGACGCTCACATCTCATAGACACAATGTCATTCTTGTGATAGTTGATAAGTTAACCAAGAGTGCTCATTTTATTCTGGTTAGAGACACTTACGATGTTACTGATGTGGCATGTTTGTTTGTAAATGAGGTCATCCATTTGCACAGGATACCTAAGAAGATCATTTCAGATAGGGACTCCAGATTCACTTCTAGGTTTTGGACAAGTTTGCAGTCAACATTGGGGACTCATTTGAACTTAAGCACAACTTATCATCCTGAAACTGATGGGAAGAATGAGAGAGTAAATCAAGTCATGGAAGACATGCTTAGTATGTATGTTATGGATAATCAAACCCATTGGGAGAAGTACCTACCTTTGGTAGAGTTTGCCTACAATAACAGTTTTCATAGCTCCATCGGAATGCCACCCTACGAAGCTCTGTATGGAAGGCCATGCAAAATGTCATTGAGTTGGGATAGATTAGAATACCGAGTAACAGTTGGGCCAAAATTGATTCAAGAGATGGAGGAATAGGTGATTCAGATTAGGTAGAGACTAAAGGAAGCACAAGATAGGCAGAAAAGTTATGCAAATGCACACAGGATCGACCGAAGTTATGAAGTGGGAGACCAGGTTTTCATTCTTATCAGGCCTAACAAGAGTACCATATGGTTTGGGAAGGGGACAAAGTTTTCAACTCGATTTATAGGACCATTCAAAATCCAAGAGAAAATTGGACCCATTGCCTATCGTCTTGTACTGCCACCCCACCTGCATAAAACTCATAATGTTTTTCATGTATTTGTTTTACGTAATTATGTTGCTGATGAATCACATAAGCTAAATTGGAAGGAATTGTAGGTATCAGACGTGGGAACCCTCACGGTAGAACCGTTACACATATTGGACCATAGATTCCGACAACTTAGGAACCGTCTGGTAGACCAAGTTAAGGTCCAATGGGACAAGTATAGTCTAGGATCTGCTACTTTGGAAGACGCCGAGACACTACGACAAGACTATCCCTCACTTTTTTGACCACCTCGAGAATGTGTTTCTCGAAGGTGGGGTGTATGTAACACCACCTTTTGACTTAGACAGCCACGATTACCTGAGGCCTACACAGTTTTATTTTCTATTCACAAGTGAAACTATTAAATGATACACTTGAACTTTTAGATGTATAAATTTTATGAATGTTTAAATATATTTGGATAATGATGGATATGATGCAATCTACTATGTGAATGTAAATTCTCTAAATGTCTAATTGTTATGAATGATGATGGATATGATGCGACATATTGTGTGAATGAGAATCCTATGAAGGTTTAAATGCTATTAGAATGTTGTTGGATATGATGCAATCTATTATGTAAATGATAATTTTATGAAGGGGTGTCGTTAATTGAATTATGGGATATTATGAGATCTATTTCTAACTTGAAAACTTTGATGTTAAAGTTGTTGGTACGCGGATACTAAATTCAAATTATGGTTGTATGCAATTAGATGATGATAATGCATAGAAATGTATGAGTTTGTGTTACAGACTAATCTGTAGGTTATGGGCTATGAAATAGCCAAGGGATAATGATGATGAAAGTGGATGCCATGACTACTAGCCAAGAAACATTATGGTATGAATCTTTGTATGTGAAATTATATTGGTTTGGATGCATTTCTATGATATGTGGACCAATGCAGGATTTCAGGTGGTGAGACTACCCAAAACTGAATAGACGATGACAAAACTCCCAACAACACGGTGCCATTGTAAATTCCATTGTAGGGTGTGGACCCTAGTTATGATTAGGAGGGGTGGAGGCATTTCCCACCTTGTATCCTCCGAAACCTAAAGTCATGGCAGGACGATGTTAGCTCACGCTCCCCTAGACGTGTGATGATGACTGTCAGTTGCCTTCTGGGGAAGCTTGGTCAAGATAGTGACACTTCCTCTTACGGGTTCTATTTGGAGTTAGGTCAATATAGTTGACGCTCCAAGATAGTCCAACAGAGGAAGGATAGGAATGGAAGATGGAACTTGGAAGTAAGTTAGGGAGGAAGGATGAGTAGAAATAGTTGAGAGTGTATGGAGATTTGCCCTATGTTGGAACTTATTGTTTTCCTTTTGAAAAGAAAATGCATATATATATATATGAATATTCATAATTATGTAATTAAACTACAATTGTCTAAATAAGATTATTGAGCTAGATAATTGAAATTAAAGGATCTCGCAAACATTTGATTGGTTTATTTTCTTTTATAAAATGAATAGTCTTTTTGAATGGATTGGATGCATATGGAAATTACTATAGAGATGATAGTTATTGATATTAGTACATGAACAAGACTTGTATGTACTAGCTACACATGCATTTCTTGTGCATGTACACTAGTATGAATGAGTTTCTTGGCTTACTTACTAATAATGACGGTTATTTGTTATGAATGTGTGAACCATATTTCTTTTCCCTTATATCATAGAATACTTTAACTTCAGGATGAAGTTTCCTGAAGGGTGGGTGTATGTAACAACCCTAGTTAAATGATTGCTTAAGGTTTATCAAGTATAATTAATTAAATAATTAATTGTCCTAATATATTTTAGTTAAATAATGATTATTTATTAATAATATTAATTAATTAATTAATTATTAATT
>ML788131.1:76198-87191 GCA_009831015.1 Picea engelmannii | reverse complement strand
ATTTTTATTTATTTATTATAAAACTTTACATATGCAGGGGAATGAAGCATTGAGTGGAGGGATAAGGTAATAAATGGAGGGATAAGGTGGGTGGCATTAAAGGAGGGTAGGAGTCGATGAATGGAGGGGGATATGATTGGGCAGAGGCCTTTGGGAGAGGGGGATGAAATTTTGGGAGAGGAGCATTATTGCAGGGGAAGGATTGTATTTTTTGTGGATATTTTTCTGGTTTTGGAGTTTGGGTGGATTGTTACAGGGGTGCACCAGGTTGCTGGGAGTTTTGGGCTCGGGGGCCAGGAATCCTTACGGAATCCTGGAGCTAGGGAGATGGATAGGCTGCTCCTAGCTGGCTGGGTGGTTAGTCGGTTTTGGGCAGGGTTTGGTCAGAGCATCGGGCAGAGTTCAGGCAGAGCAATGGAGAGGACAACTGGAGATTGGGGAATTAGCATCAGACAGAGGTATGTAATTTTATAATTTTGTTGTGTTATGTGGTTGATAATTAAATTTAATTTCATGCTATTGATAAATTTAATATATTCTTTAATGGTGAAATTGTACATCATATAATTTTCTTTATTCTTTAGTTTAGCGTGAGTTTTATAAGGCTCTGTGGGGACAGAGACCTTACAGAAAGGCCTTATCCGATTTAAACATGGATCTCTGAGTTCTTAAGAGTCTGGTAGAGTCCCAGAAAATACTTACATGGGACCTTGAAATAAATAGTCCAGTTTCAGACTATATCCAAGAAGAAAAATAATGTTTTACATCGGGAGGGTTTGCATTCGTTGATTCAGGGAAGTGAGAATATCTAGACCACTGGTTAGATGGTACTACCATTAGAATGACCAAGGGTGAGGTTGTATTGGGAATATGATAATCGAGACTCTAAGTCAACTAGGATCATTGATCTTTCGAAAAGTGGTATTGACGAGTCTTGGACCGTTGATATGAGCCATGGGTCTTTCGAGGAGAAAGGTTTTTGGAGGCATGGATGAAAGGTTTTTAAGGAGTCTGAGGTCTGTTGATATGGTGGAAGAATCCCAGTGGGATCTCATTCGTTGGATTTTTCATGATTTTATTCAACGAGAAGAGTTCAAGAACCTGAATTAGCGAATAGGTGTAAACCCCGAAGCACATGATATCAGTTAGATGAAATGATCGTGGATCATTTGATCCATAAGAGTGTGTGGGGTAGGAAAGATCCAACCAGAGTGTTCCATGACAAAAGAGATGGGGAGGAAATCCAAGAATATAAGAGGACCATTTATTGGTGTGTGGGAAAGATTCAATCCTAGTCATATATTTTGTGGGTCCCATTCATTAGTATGTGGAATGGGAATTTAAGTGGAGTGTAATCATCGAGTGGTTAGAGAATCTAATTTAATCATAGCCATTGTAAACCTGGGTCCTAGGAATCTTGGATCCTGTAGGACGATCCGTCAGGAAAATGTCATCGGAGAGGGGATTGACCTAGGCGACTGGGCATTCTGATAGGAATGAATCCGAACACCCAGAGATCGTTGATCTAAGGGAAAGGAGTAAACATGAACTTTCAATTGAGGGAATTTAGGAACTTTGTCACTCAGTAAACTCTATGGAGAAAATTATCTAAGAATTAATAATAGTTAACATTGTTTAAGTTGTGATAAGAGAAGTCTTCACTTAAACAATTGATAAATCCGATAGCATGCCATGAGAAAATAAAAGGAAACCCAATATCCCACCAGTCTAAGTGATTATTAGGGGGTCATGTGTGTTACAAAACATCACATTTAGGGGTCTAAAAAAAGGTCTATAACTTCTTGAGTAGCATCTCCATTGATATGTGATGGAAACATAGTTTTGGATAAACCTCTTATAATACCTAATGTGTCCCAAAGTGGAGCATAGTATCTTAACATTGGTTCAGGTAGGAAAATTCAAAATCAATACTATGTTAGATGGGTCCATTGGAACACCTTACTTGAAAACAATGTGTCCTAAAATTGTTCCAAAAGGTGTGCAAAAATAACACTTCTTCAAATTGAGGGAAATCTGAATCTACCCGAATGGTTAAACATTAACCTCAACATTGTTATGTGGTCCTTCAATATTCTATATATTATCCAATAATCCAAAACAAAATTCTATGAACTTGTGGATATAGTCTCGAAAACAGGGTATTACAATGTGAAAAAAAGTCAAGGGCACTCTTCAACCCTAAGGGCATCACATTGTAAGCAAACAAACCCCATTCTATTGTGAAATTATTATTAATCTTATAATATTTTGAAATTTGAACATGGTGGTATCTTAAAAATCCATTTGTAAAATAGTATTCCTACTTACCCGTAGATTGATCCAATACCACATCATTAAAAGGGGTAAAAAATGGGTCATGAACACATGCATCATTAAGACTTCTAAATTGAACATTGACCCATATGTTATATATAGCCTTATTACTTTGGATCACTACAGGACTAATCTAATCTAACTCACACATAGGGAAAATTAGTCTTGAAGATAACATGTTATCAATTTCCTTCTTACCTTCTCTTTGACTCATGGGTTGAGTTGATAAGGATGTCATTTGATTGGATTGACATTCATTCACCACTCAATTTTCATTTATCTTAGTCCTTCTTTAATATCCTTCACCTTTTTAAATATTTTAGAAAAACGATCCTCATACTCCTTTACCAATAGTATAATCATAAACATATTATATAATCCGAGTAATCCCCAATTGAAGCGATATTTGGACATTCTTCACTCCCTGCATTGATCTTCCACAACTTTATAGGCTATTAATAGGAATTTTTTGATGCATCTTCACTAGTCTCTTGCAACCATCCAAAGTCTTCAAACTCTTGGATAGAAAGGTGCCACAACTTGTCTATATCATGCTCATCTCCATCATCTTGCACCAACTTTCTACAACAAAGTGATTCATCCAAATATTGTTACAATTCCCGAAGAGTTTCCATTTTACAATGCCATAGATAAATTGTAATAGGGAATTGGTGTTGCAATTGATCGATAAACAAGAGTTACTTAATGTTCATTAAGGTTGTTGTGATATAAGGATTTTTACCAGTATAAGGGAAAGTATTACAAAACATTTCTTTAAGCATAGTCCATTATCTATTCTACCTTATATACTCCTCATGTATCAAGTACCAATTTCGAGTGACTAGCCTTAGAGTATGTAGGAACTTATGCACCCAAAACTAGAATTGAAGACCTCCCCTTGCCATTTTTGTAAACAAATCTCGAGGTGAATTGAAGGCTATGTCTTACCTTCATATAGCTCTACAAATTTCACAACTTCTCTATTTTCTAAGGATAGGTATTCACATAATTCGGGAGGGGAAACAAGCATATGCATCATTTCTAGTTGAAATACACCTCAAGAAGTGAGGTTCTCCTTATGTGTATCTCACCAATGATCGAGAGTGTATTTCAAAACTATATACAAAGAAAATACATATTCATCCTTGACAACTTTCCATTCAATTACATATAATAATTCCTTCACATCTCCTATTCCATCATAGATAGGAGGGTCCTGCAACGTATTGTACTTGATCCAATGAACAAAATATGTTTTAGCATGCCTTCTAGTAGAGAATTTGTGATTACATCCGTGCCAATTATACATTGCTTCTTCTAAGTCACTATCAAAAGAGTGAATGACTCTCCAACTAACCAATCCATATATAGTATGGTTAATATAGTCATCCCTCCTACCTAATATAAAATTGTAATCTAATCAAGTATTGTGTCTTCAAAATAATCTTTAATAGGTTCAGTATATCACAGACCTTGTTAAGGGTCTAACGACTGCACCACTCTAGTACCATTAGCCTCAAGTGTCATGGTCTCCCTATTTATCTCAATAATAGCACTATTATCTAAATCCCAATATATCCCTATCAAGGTATGTTAGGGGTATCTCTCATCCACAATCTCCATCACTTCAAAATCTGTTTACTCATACCAAATCAAGTTCTACAATCTTGATTCACCTAATAGAAAAGATATGGTATTGGTTTTCCAACAACAACTAAATGAGATATCACAGTAGATTGGGTCTTCCAATTTCATACCAAGAATTATTAGGTATTATATTGACATCAGACACTAGATCCAACATTAAGTCACGTATATCATGCCCATCTACCCGAGAATCCAAGCAAAATTCTCACCTTATCCTAATTTTTGTTATTTTGAATCTTCTTAAATTTTTCTCTGGAATATAGTGGCAATAGGGGTAGAATAATATTATTCAAATCCTATTAACTAATGGAGGTAATTGTGAAACTTCTTTGTCAAGAAGTTATTTTCAATGATATCAAAAAATAAACAAAACCATTTGAACACAGGTTCAATGGAACTAACTTAGCCTTCCATAACGTTTTGTGCATATTTCAATTATTAAATAAGGACTATAGTATTTCGTGCAACTCTGGGATTTATGGGTACACACATATTCTTAAACATTTTGAGAGTACCCCTCAAGAAGGATTTTTGTTGCATTGCATCAAAATTAAGTGCACCTAGGCCATCTTTCTAGATATTACCTAGTACTACATTAGAGGCATCTACTCTATTCCAAATACCTCCCTAGGTGGTAATGATAATGGGTGACTATATATTTCTACAATTAAACCTAGGTTTGGAGTGTTTATGGTATTTTTCCTTGTGACTTTGGGTCACGTCACAACAAAAACTAACCATATTCAAAAGACAAACCCTACCCTCACATGTACAAATTGGCAATCAAATAACTAATTTTAGAAGAGAGAAGAGAATAGGTCACACCTTGTATCCTATCATTTGATGTTGTTCCTCACTCTCGACCTTTGATTCACTCTTGATCTCTGTAGGTATCATCCTACAAAAGGAGATCAATTCTATGTTTCCACTAGGTAGTTATGAAAACAAGTCATACATGCAATAAGAAAATTCAGCTATGTCAAGAAAGTAAGCATATACAAATAGATTGAAAAATGTTACAAAAATATGGAAGGAAAGCGAACTCTTTTATTGAAAACAATATGAGTAGGTAGTTACGACCAGACTCTAATCCCCGACACTGCCTCGAAGCCAACTGCCAAGGTTCCTCTGTTAGTCATTCAAGTATCAACTTTGCAAGATCACTCTTCCTTGGATGACCCGGAAGGGATAGGAACACACCCTATGGTCATATGCAAGGGAGGAAGGAATGTTGGAAAATGAGTTTCCATAATAGGAATGCATCTCAAAGGATCAAGGAATGAGGGAATCTTGCAAAATTGTTATCATAATATTGCACCAAGGATTTCCTCCTCACCCATGCCCTCATAGGTTCTTTTATGCTATCCTCAAGAGGTTGATGTGGTTGAATTCAATTGTGTATGGGCCAAGGGAAGTTTGGGAACACTCCCAACCAAAAAACCCACTTGAAAAATGTGGAATATTTTTCATATTTTTTAGGGCATCCATGAGTTGGAAACTAGCAAGGTGTGGGAATCTATGGTTTGCACATGGGTGACTCACAGATGGAAATAAAAATGTTGATTTCTAGGTGATTTTGATGGAGGATGGAGTTTAAGTTTGCAAGACAGGGAAAAATACTAAGCCATCTCACAAATGTAATTGATGTGGCAATTTGTGGTATAACAGATGCCCCCTAATGTGTGAGGTAAGAAGGGAAACTAATGTCTGAAATACATTATAAATATGAGAGGTGAGGATGAATTGAAGTAGATCCAATGAAGGTTCTCGAACACCTGATCCAAGAAAAATATTGTTAGCAGAGATCAAGTAAGAGTATTCTCTTCCCAAGTCAGGCATACCCATGCTCATGAATAATGTAAGGATGGCCACCAAATCAAGTACACTGTAGATCCATGGAATATATGAAAGTATGATTGATGTCCATGGCCATGAAAAATACATAGTGTATCCATGTGATATATATAAAGTACCAATCATTGCCACGAGTAATACACAGTGGATCCATGCAAAAAGTAGATTATAGCCAAGACTGGAGACACAGTGGAGCTATGTCTTGACATCAAATCAAAGGATATCTAGAATGATTGTAATGAAAAAATTGATCCTCCACAAGTACCAATGTCTAAGGTGTGGTACAATATATGTCAGGTAGGATCACAAAATATGTGATGCTCGTAATTCACCCAAAGTCTTCAAAACGATCCACCATGGCATGAGTCTACACTATGTGAATAGATGTGTTGGAGTCGAACAAAGTGAGACACTGTTTGATTACCGGTCATTGATGTATGTCGTTAACACATGCGATATGACCCACCAATGATGATAATGGTAATCAAGGTACCATGGTAAAATATAACAAGTGTGAATAAATGAATTGGTGCCAAACACCTCATATAATCTATCAATCATGGGATATTGATGTATTCCCACTATCAATAGCGAGGGACATTTCCGTTGATGACTGTAATCCCCAAGGTACCACAAATAACTCTAAATACATATCCCAGAGAAATATGTGATGAAGTCAATAGGAAGAGATCCATTGGAAGCAAGGAATTAAGGCATCCCACATCATCCAACATGAGGCTTATCAGAAGGCCAAATATTTGGAAGGACTCAAACGAACAAATTGTAAGGACCACATCGAGGTATGACTATGACATGAACCAGATGGAATAACATGAAAAAGACTCTTTGAATAATATCCAATGATAAATACTACTGACAAAGACGAGGAATCCACCAATGGGGTCAAATCGAAACCAAGGTACTACACTAATCAATGTGTGTGATGATTGTTGTTGATGTCGAACACAAGGGAAATGGATCAATCAATGAACAATGATGGTTTTTCATTTTTTGAGTGCAAGGTCACCTATCAATGATGGAAATAGGCCTAGGTTGAAACTATAGGTCATACTCTCAAATAAATGTGTCAGAGTCGATAACAACAGACACACTGGCAAGAAGTCAATGGGAACCTTCTATACTAGCACGAGTGAGATACAAAGATACTTGTGATGATGAGATGTACTTGACTAACACAGGAAGGCCAATTTGAAAGGTTAGAGAATTTTTGTAGAATGGATGACTCAGGTTGAAACTTCCCTTGAACAAAAGCATGACACTTTATGTGACTTGGGCAGCATGGATTGTAAACTGGGATACATTCGTTATATAAGGGGAATCATCAAATGCTCCATATGATTGGAAGAATAACCAACTTGAGGAGATTATATTAAAAACAAGAAAAAGTATCCTGAATCCATACTAACTCAAAGATTGTGCTTTGTTCAAGGGCGATAAGATTGTTTCCAACAAAAAGATAGACGCTTCCCCCCCTTCTTTTTATTTATTTTTTATTTTTTTGTCTTTTTCATCTTATTAAATACTGAAAAGGAATAAAATAATTCTATATCATAGTGGAGGAAACGAGTTTTTTGAGCAAGAAAACTAGTTCCAAATTCCAAGGAACATACATATGCTCAATGCAAGGAAGCATGTGAAGGATAAGGATACTCAAGGGATGTTTCTTCCATGGTTAAGGTTTTGAGTTGCAAAGGAATAAATTACAAGGATAACAACCAGTAGGAATGCATAAGAAAATGATTCAACTATGGAAAGATGAATCCAACATTAGGCCTAGAAGCGTGAGCGGTTAATATGAAATGTAATTACAACTCAACAAAAATTTGGAATCCCTGTGGGTAGTTTAGCTAGAAAGAGATTGAGAGGAATTCATGATTCCTCAATGTAAAGACATGGTGGCACTAAACACGGCTTTCAAGCCTACTAAAACAATTGCAGCATGGGTGTCCAAACTTCCAGTGAGATACTAACTAGAACACCCATGGAGAGGTAAGATCTATCATTTGTAACAACACATTTAAATAATATTGGAGGTATGATGTTGAAAATGAATGGTGTGGATCCTATGGAAGATATGTGAATGATACAGAGTAATTATTTGTGCATACGGAAATGACCTACTCTACATGTCAGTCAAAAAACACAATACATGCTGAAGAATATGAAAAGTGTTGACATAAGTAGAAACATATGTTAGAGGGAGTCCTGTAGGAAATGGACAAAAAACGATTGAGAAGAATATATGTAGCTTAAATGCAAAGTCATGGTGGGACTAAATAGGACTCTCGATCCTATGAAATTATTTCAGCATGGGCTCCAAACTATGAACAAGGTTCTAACCAAGGAACCCATGAATGGCAGGATCTACCACATGAATTAAGACACTTATAAACAATAGAGAAGGTTACGTGTCGTAACTCAGTGGGGTCAATCCTAAGGAAAAGTGAAATAGGAAATGGATAATGAAAAAATGCATGGAGGGGAAAATCTAACGTATATTCCAGTATTGATATCATTACATGTTAGAATGGATTGACATGGAATAAAAGTACCAAAGAAAAATTTCTTCAAAGTCCTATATATAAGACCAAAAACACTCACACAGAAGTTAATAAGTCCAATAAAGAAGCCCAACCAAAAAAATCCACCCGCAAAATGTGGAATATTTTTTATTTTTCATATTTTTTAGGGCATACACAAGTTGCAAACTAGCAAGCTGTGGACATCCATGGCTTGCACATGGGTGACTCACAGATGGAAATAAAAATGTTGTTTTTTAGGTGATTTTGATGGAGGATGGGATTTAAGTTTGCAAGATAGGGAAAAGGACTAAGCCATATCAAAAATGAAATTGATGTGGAAATTTTTGGTATAACAGATGCCCCCTAATGTGTGAGGTCAAAAGGGAAACTAATGGAAGAAATAAGTATATCCATTGAAGGTTCCCGAACACCTGATCCAAGAAACAAAATTGTCAGCAGAGATCAAGTAAGAGTATTCTCTTCCCAAGTCGTGAATACCCATGCATATGAGTAATGTAAGAATGACCACTGAATCAAGTACACTGCAAATCCATGGCATATATGAAAGTATGATTGATGTCCATGGCCACTAAAAATACATAGTGGATCCATGTGATATAGATAAAGTACCAATCATGTCCACGAGGAATACACAGTGGATCCATGTGAAACATAGATCATAGCCACGAATGGAGACACAGTGGAGCTATGTCTTGACATCAAATCAAAGGATATCTGGAACCAATGTAGTGAAAAAATTGATCCTCCACAAGTACCAATGTCTAAGGGGTGGTACAATATATGTCAGGTAGGAGCAAAAAATATGTGATGCTTGTACTTCACCCGAAGTCTTCAAAACGATCCACCATGGTACGAGTCTACACTATGTGGATAGATGTGTTGGGGTCAAACACAATGAGACACTATTTTATTATCGGTCATTTATGTATACTGTTAACACATGCAATACAAACCACTGATGATGATAATGGGCATCAAGGTACCATGGTACAATTTAACAAGTGTGAATAGATGAATTGGTGTCAAACACCCCATAGAATCTATTGATCATGGGAAATTTATGTATTCCCACTGTCAATAGAGAGGGAACTTGCCACTGATGACTGCAGTCCTAAAGGTACCACAAATAACTCTAGATCCATATCCCAGAGAAATATTTGATGAAGTCAATAGGAAGAGATATGATGGAAGGAAGGAATTAAGGCATCCTCCATCATCCAACATGAGGGTTAATAGAAGGACAAACATTTGTAAGGAATCAAACGAATAGATTGTAAGGAACACATCGAGGTACGACTCTGACATGCACTAGATGGAACATCGCATGATAGAGACTCTCTGAATAGTAGCCAATGATAAAGACTACTGAAAAAGATGAGGAATCCACCAATGGGGTCAAATAGAAACCAAGGTATTGAATAAATCCATGTGTGTGATGATTGTTGTTGACGTCGAACACAAGGGAAATGTTTCATTCAGTGACCAATGATGGTTTTTCATTTTTTGAGTGCAAGGTCACCTATCAATGATGGAAATAGGCCTAGGGTGCAACTCTAGGTCATACTCTCATATAAATGTGTCGGATTCGATAACAACAGACCCTCCATCAGTAATTCAATGGGGACCTTCTATACTAGCATGAGTGAGATAAAAATATACTTGTGATAATGATATGTACTTGAATGACAAAGGAAGGTCGACTTGAAAGGTTAGAGACTTTCTGTAGAATGGTCGACTCAGACTGGAACTTCCCTTGAACAAAAGCATGAAACTTTATGTTACTTAGGTAGCATTGATTGTAAGCTAGGATACATTCATGATATAGGAGGCATTATCAAATGCTCCATATGATTGGAAGAATAACCAACCTGAGGATATTATACTAAAAACAAGAAAAGTATCCTAAATCCATACTAATTCAAAGATTGTGCTTTGTTCAAGGGAAATAATATTGTTGCCAACAAAAAGATAGACGCTTCCATCCCTTCTTCCTTTTTTTTTCCTTTTCATGTTATTAAATAATGAAAAGGAATAAAATAATGTTATAGCACAGTGGAGGAAACGAGTGTCGTGAGCAAACAAACTAGTTCCAAATTCCAAGGAAAATACCTATGCTCAGTGCAAGGAAGCATGTGCAGGATAAGGACACTCAGGGTATGTTTCTTCCATGGTTAATGTGTCGAGTCGCAAAGGCATAAATTACAGGGCTAGAAACCGGTAGGAATGCATAATAAAATGGTTCAACAATGGCAAGATGAAGCCAACATCAGGCCTAGAAGTGTGAGCGGTTAATATGAAATGCAATTACAACTCAACAAAATTTTGGAATCCCTATGGGTAGGTTAGCTAGCAATATTTTGAGAGGAATTCATGATGCCTCGATGAAAATACATGGTGGGACTAAACATGGCTTCCAATCCCACTGAAACAACTGCAGCATGGGTGTGCAAAATTCCAGTGAGGTACTAAATAGAACACCCATGGAGAGGTAATATCTATCATTCGTAACGACACCTTTAAATAATATTGAAGGTATGATGTTGAAAATGAATAGTGTGGATCCTATGGAATATATGTGAATGATACAGATAAAT